>CM065396.1:15270983-15485983 GCA_033060915.1 Euryodendron excelsum
TTGGAAATAGAAATTTGGAATTAGAAGTTTGAAATAGATCATGGACTTTGAGATTTGAAAAAGGTTGTGGACTTGAAAATTTGAAAAAGGTTGCGACCGCACCCATTGGGGTTGCCTACGTATCCTTTTGGAGGAATCAGGTCAGTCGTAGTTCGGACAAAAGTCCGATAGAAAATAGAAGATTCAATTTGAAAAAGGAATTGAATTGGAATTTGGATTTGATTTAAATTTAGAATAGAGGATTGAAAATTGGAGTTTGGAATTAGAAAGATTGGACTTTGATTTGCAAAGATTGAGCTTTAGGAAACCTAGACTTAGGAAAGATAGGATTTAGGAAAGATTCGAATTAGGAAAGTTTCAAAATAGGAAAGTATCATTTTAGGAAAGATTTCGAATTAGGAAATTTTAAAAAAGGTTTTATTTTAACAAAGTTTTGAAATTGGAAAGTTTGAAATTTAGAATCTTTTGAAATAGGAAAGTTTTAAAAGTAAGAAAGTTTTGAGTTTAGAAAGTTTTAAATTTGGAAAGATTTAAAGTTTAGGAAAGTTTAGAATTTTAGAAAGATTTGGAGTTTGAGCTTTAGAAATTCTTGAAATTAGGAACGGTTTGAGTTTAAGAAAGATTTGAAAACTTAGATTTGGATTTGGAAAGTCGAAATTTGGAAAGGTATGGAATTAGGAAAGGGTTGAATTAGGAAAGATTTAAAAGTTTAGGTTTAGGAAACTTATGGTTTAGGAAGGTAGGAGATTAGGAAAGATTTGAATTAGGAAAGATTTGGACTAGGATGGATTGAGATTCCTATTTCCTAAAACAAAGGATTGGATTTTGTTTCTAAAGAGGTGTTTTGATTTTGTTTTCAAAAACAGAAGATAGGATCTAGTTTCCTAAATGGGAGATTGGATTTAGTTTCCTAAAGGGGAGATTAGATTTGGCATGGATCTGGGAAGGATGATGTTTTAGAAACCCTAGATTTGGAAGACTATATTTTTCACGTAGAAAAGAGATTTTGGAAATATATATAGTTTTGATGTAGAAAATAAGAGGTTTTGAGGCCAAAATAGGGAATTGGAAACTATGTTTTTGGGGAGAAGAAATTAGGATTTCCTAAATGTGAGCTCTAGGGCTTAACTTGGGCTCTAAGAAAAGAGGTTTTTGAAAAGTGAGTTTTTAGAAAGGGAGTCTTTTTGAAAGAAATCCTAGAAAAGAGTTTTTAAAAAGTGAATTTGAAAAGAGAGTTTTTGGAAAGAAATCCTAGTGAGGAATTTTTAGAAAGTGAATTTTGAAAAGAGAGAGTTTTTGGAAGGGGATTTTTGGAAGGAGATTATTAGAAAGAGTTTTTAAGAAAGAGATTTAGGGAGAGAGTTTTCTAAGAAAGAAACCTAGGGAGTGTTTTTAGAAAAGGAATTTTGAACAGAGCTTTTTGGAAAGGAGTTGGAAAAGAAGTTTTGAAAAATAGATTTTTAGAGGGATTTTTTTAAAACAATTTTGGAAAAGAATTTAAAGAAAGTTTATGGAAAGCATGTTGGAAAAAAGATTTTTAGGAGGAGATTTTTTAGAATAGATTTTTTAGAAAGTATATAAAATATCTCACTTTCCTAAAGCGATTTTAACCATAAAAATGTTAGAAACACTTTAAGATAATGGTTTTGAAAACAACAATATTTTAAAAATATGGACCATATTGGTCACTTTAAATGTTACACTTTCCTAAAGCAACCCTAGCTATGGAAAGGCTAGAATCACCTTAGAATTGTGATTTTGAAAACAAGTTTTAAAAAAGAAGATTTTGATATAAACTTTTGAAAACGAGTTTGAAAACGAATTTTAGAAAAATGCAAGATCATGATATACACAATGCAAATTGGGGTCGTAAACAAATAAGGTTAAAGACTTCACCACATAATTAAGGGGGCTCAACCCACGTGGTCTTCGGTTAGACTAAAAGAAAGCCCCCGACACGGTAACTCTTCAATAGCCTAATCCTACACATGGACCGGGAATTTTCTTATTTCAAACATGCAAGAAAGGGGGCAAGAAGATGGGAGATTAAAATAGAAGAAAACCCAAGTGGGTTAGGAGAGAGAAGAGAGGGGGAAGATGCGTAAACGTAAATAAGAAGCCTACCTTGTGTCTTCTTTATTTTGCTTAGCTTTGTGCGCTTTGCTTTGCTTGCTTTGCTTCGGTCTTCATTTCAGTCTTCAAGAGTTTGTCTTCGATCTTCAAAGCTTCGTAATTGCAGCAATCCAAGCCTTCAATGGAGGGTTTGAGGCTAGTGTATGAGTATATGAGAGTGTATGAGTGTAGAGGAGGCTAGGGTTTGTGTATGAAGGTTAGGGTTTGGGAAAACCTAAGGAGACTAGGGTTTAAAGAGGCTACGAGCTCTGTATATCAAAAAATAAGGTTTCAGACTGAGTTTGCGGACCTCCTTCACGCTGGAGAAGGCTCTATATTCATAAAGAGAAGAATAACCTAGCGCCTGTTGCAGTGGTGCCAGGCCAAAAAAATCTTCTAGCACCACTAGGAGTGGCGCCAAACCAATATTTGGCTTAGTGGTGCCAGCCAGTTAGGAAAGTTTTTAGGTCAGCAAGCAACGTATATTGAGAAGATTTGGGCGCCTGTACTAGCCTAGCTTCACTAGGAGTGACTCCGGAATGTCCGGGAAGCATTTAAACGACCGGGAATGGCCCGGAAGGCCGAAAAAAGGCAGGAACCCTTAGAATAGGGTCCCGAAGGTAATGGACTTGAAAAAGAATGACAAGAAGCGTTGAAAGGGTTGACCAGGCCATTAGGGGTAAAACGGTCAACTGGATCGAAAAACTACCGGGATGGACTCGGACTGTCCCAGAAGAAGACTCGAGGTTTGGGAACATTATTTAGAATGTCCGAGGAGGTTACTGGTCTGATATCTAGAGCCGGTGTGGCTAGAAAAAGGCGACCGACCTACCAGAGGCAAACCGATCATTTTGCATCGAGTTTACCAGAATTGAATCGGAATGATCCGGAAAGATAAAGGAAGGTTGGGCATACTATAAAAAACATTCTCGGGAGGTTACCGGTTTGATACCCAGAGCCGGTATGGCTAGAAAAAGGCGACTAACCAACCAGGGGCAAAACGATCATTTTGCACCGGGTTTACCGGAAGTGACTCAGAATAATCCAGAAAGATATAGGAAGGTCGGGAATACTATAAAAAGCATTCTCGAGAGGTTACAAGTTTGATATCCAGAGCCGGTGTGGTCTCCGGGATGTTCAGATGCCTAGGGGCAAAATGGTCATCTTGACTGGAAAGCCTCAGAATTGGCCCAAAACTGACTAGAAGGCACCTAATCATATCAGAATTATTTTAAGACAATCTTGGAAGGGTGGACTTACCATTCTGAGGACTTAGGTGTGTTTTCGAGAAACGTGCCGAAAATGGCCCTAGGAGCAGTTTGGTCATTTTTCACCGAAGTGGACTAGCAAGCACTGGTGTTGACCTGGGTTTTGAGTGTTTCTGCCACTCTGACGACGGTCTTGTGATACAGGGGTTTGTTGGCAATTCCCTATGTCGACCTATTTGCGAATATTTCCGCTACTTTTACAGTTGCGATGTTTATGAGTACTTTCGCTACTTTGACAATTCGCGATCATTCCCGAAACTGCCTGATCTTGGGAAGCTACTAAACAGACTTAGCGCCTGAGAAGTCAACTTTCTCGAAAGGCGTGCCAAAACTGACATTTCTACATTAGCGGGCTAGCAAGCACCAAAGGTAGATCATTCTACCATCTAGGGGACTTGGGGTCTCGTCCCGGTCTACGGGTTTGAAGTGACTTACCGTTCCGAAGAAATTTTTTTTGAAAAACGTGCTAGACAAAATAGACTTACCGTCGTGAGTAATCAAATTTCTCGAGAGAGGGATTGGAATTGGAATTAGAAAAGGGGACTTACCGCCTTCGGAAAGACGTGCCTATTGGAATTGGAAATGGGACTTACTGTCTTCGAAAAGACGCGCCTATGGGAATAAGAAAGGAGTCTTACCGTCCTCGGAAAGACGCGCCTGATTTGGAATTGGAAGGAGAGTTACCGTCTTCGAAAAGACGCGCCTATGGGAATAAGAAAGGGGACTTACCATCTTCGGAAAGACGTGTCTACGGGATCGGACCGAACAACGCCCATAAGGGCATTTTGGTCATTTTGCCTCTATTTGGGCCTAGTGGTCCCGCAAAGCGATGGATAGACTATATTAGGACTAGAATTCTAGAATATGTCCATATTGACTTGAAATCAAATCTGGACGAACTGTAGACTGCCAAGCGGTCAAAAATGGGGTGCTTACAGCCCTCAACAATGCATTTCACCTCGATCTCATACTGATCCCTGGCATCATTAAAACCCTTGGTGTACTAAGCCTCACCCTCCTTCTTGAGCCTTTCTACCTCTAATAGAGATTCAGCCAGAGCCGTTTTCGCTTCGGATATCAACTTCTCAGCCTTGGCCACCCTAGCTTTCAGATCGGCAGCCTCAGCCTTGGCTTCGTCAAAGTCTTTTTCCTTTTGTTTGTAGCAAGATTGTGTTTCTACTAGAAGGACGTAACGATCTGAAATGTCTTGTGGAAACCCCTGGCCTCACAATCTCTCATATGGAAAGAGTGCAGAATCGATGTAAGATCTCCAAACTTTGGATTGTTCCCTACGTAGGACAAAAAAGGGCAAAACTTAATTGGAAAGTTTAGCAAAAGATTTGAATTAGAAAGACAGACATGAAAGACTTCTTACCACCATCGACGCATGGATTGCACCCACCAACAAATCCCTGTTGTCAATTTCATTTAGCTCCCTAATATCTCCAAGCGGCACTTTAGCCTGAAGAGCCCCAATAGCCGCGTTAGCATAGTTGAGGACCGAATTCTGGATGGTCATGGCCCGACCAGCAATCTTTGGCCGAGCCACGAACTCCTTAGGTATCGACTCCTCCACCTTATCTTTGCCCTTTAGATCAATACCCGTCGACATTGATGAAGGAGCAGTAAAATCTACCATCTTCACTTGAGCAGCCTCTTTCTCGGCAGTCTTTACCAGCCTTTTTTTCTTCGCCCCTTCTTGAGACACTGGAGCTTCACCCAGATCAACCACCTCAGGGGCGGCAGAAGCTCCAGTGCCAGAGTGCATGGCGAGAGCAGGAACATTGGCATCACCAACATAAGCAGTGACTCCGACGAGGGAAGAAGTGGTGGCAACAAAGGATGATGCCACCCTCTCCTCTTCCTAGAAATTCTTCCTTCCAGCGCCAGTGACAGATCTCCCACCTTCAGCAATGGTAGTTAGGGGGACGGCAGCAAAACTGGTAAGGAGCGGGGGCAACAATGTCAGGTATTCGCCAATCTCATAACGACTTCCCTCTAACTTCTGCGCAGCGAGAACCGGGCTAGCAACTTCATGTATCGCCGTAGAAGATTGGTACCGAACTGGGTATCCCAGCAAGACATGAGCAGCTCGCTCGATTTTGGCTAACACTCCTTTGCCCTTGTATGCCCAAGTGCATAAAGCATTCAGGTCAACCCCCAAGAGTTCAGTCACCTTGTCCCTGACACCAAAAATTGCTGCAAAGAAAAAATAAAAGGGAAACAAGTCAGAAATAGACGAAATTTTAGGCAGATAAGAGGAAAAGTTTGTACCAAATCAGGGAAAAGGTGATCGACCTATTTTCTGCAGGACCTTAAGCCATTATGCTCGTGGGGCTAACTCTACTGGGATATCCCCAATTCCCAAGGACCACTCACCCTAACTATGATGTCGTCAATCCCCATCCCCGAGCTTGAAAGAAATTGAACCAACTCTCTGGGGCCACTCCTAGCCCTAAAGTAATATCTATGGTGGTCTGACCGAGCACTGTTCACCTCTACTGCCGAGTAGCAGTAATCGAACTCGTGAAACTCTAGGTTTAGACCTAACTGTTTGTTCAACTCAACCACTCCCATTACTATCCTATAGCCATTTGGTGCGAACTGGATTGGAGCGATTTTGTAATGGTTGAGGATTTCAATCAAAAATGGGTGAATGGGAAAGCAAAGTCCTCCCTCTACAATGGCAACGAGAGGGAAGGGAATCCCCTCCTCAATTACTGCCCAACCATTGTCCTTAGGACCGATCAACCTAATGTCTACTCCTGCCGACAAATAGTATCGGGTCTTAAACGAAGCAATTTGATCGGAAGAGTTAAGATAACTCCTAAGGCGCAAACCCATTACGAATCAGGGATGAAGAGTTCTAGGGTTTTCTAACCGGAGGCGCAATAAATGAATAAGAAGAAAGAAAGAACTTGCAGAGTTACTATCCTCACGAAGGAAACAGATGCAAAGTTAGGGCTTGCTCTGCGTTCAATAGGTAGTCACAACTTCTTTGTCTACAGAGAAAGTCGAGACGGCGGCAATGAGTTCGAGTTACTTAACGGTCACGTCTCATTAAAAGACTTCTAACGATTGACGTCACGCACCGAATAACAATGATACACCAGCCCCAACCCCTACCAAAGGGCGCTAGGGCTGGGGGGCAATTGTGGGTTAAGAAACTCTAACCCAGCCCATCAGGGCAAGCCCAATAAAGATTAAATAATCTAATTTGGGCCTGTAACGGCCCAAATATCATCAATACAGCTCAGACCCATATTCCCATGATTAGCCTAAGTCACAAGACTTCTTAGCCCAAAGAGGTGGGGCACCCGCCAGGGATATCAGAGCACTCAATACTCAATTGTCAATAGTTAATGTTGAACAGACCCACATTTAATGCAGAAGAGATGCAGCACATAATGGCCATACTCACATCCGGTCATTTGAACTTGAGCATGATGATAAAGGTGAGTTTTTGTCCGATCAGCCAACTTTAGCCGACATAAGCCTATGAGATAGATCATAATTACCAGAGTAGGCTTAACAAAGAGCACTACACTATAAACACTAAAGCCTTAGGAAGCAAGGTATGGACAATGAGATTCAAGTATATACAGTCTTTATTCACTTCATTCTCTAGGGAGATTGCTAACTTAATCGTCGGAGTGTGACCGGCCCATAAAGGGTCGATTTATTCCAACTCCTTTGTCTTCTTGGAGCAAGTTAGTGCTCTGTGATATTAGTTTGAGTGATCGGTCAGGCCTTCCCAAAAATCACACTTACAGTTACAAATCTACATTAATACTTTACTGTTTGTCCTTATGAGTCAGATAAGATGTGCACAATATTAGTAATTTGTTAAACGTTTTATGATATTTTCAAAAAATTAAATAGTGTTACAGATTCTCACTAAAGCTCTAGTGTTTACTTTTTATAGTAATATAGATATGCAAAATTAGTACAAATAACAATGGTTTTTTTTTTGTTGGTACAAAAAAGGTCGCAGCTAGGTTACGTTAGAGCACGCTAAATGCTCCCCTTGTACCGAGAGCAGAGCTCCAAACACGAGAAGGCAAAGATGACCCCCAACAAAGGCTATGGTTATTACTAAACTGACGAAAAATTATCACATGCAGCGCACATGATGGGCATATGTGTAAATTTACTTCATATTTGTCCCTTTCTCCTCTGTTTTCTCCGTCATCACTGCTTCTCTATGTTCTTCTTGGTCACCAGTGACCACCTCCACTGCACCACTCAAACCACCATATTACCCATTTCATTTGTACCCTTCCCCCTTTTCCCTTCCACTTATCTCTGCCCTTCTCTCTGTATTGGTTTTTCTTTCATTGTCTTCAATTATGTTTTTCACTTTCACATTTTTAGAATGTATTGTTTGATTGTCGTTTCTTCCATCATCGATTTCTTTCCAATTCTTCAATATTTGAAATTTTTTTGTTGTTAGATCATATAAACTAGAAGGTGGATACATGCGATGTGTGTGCAATATTCGATTATTATCGGAGATGGTAGTTGTTGTGGTAGATTGAATCATTGGAAATAATCTTACTAATTTCAGCAAATTAATAGGATAGAAAGAGTTTAAAATCTATTCTAATATATAAAAAGAGAACCCTAATTAGTGTCTTTGAAGTTGTCACATAACAATTATTCTGATAACTGCTGCAGTTATTTATAAATTTTAAACCGTTGCAGTTCTATTCTGATAACAACAAAACTCCAATTAGTTTCTTTCAAACCACGACGACCATCTGTCGCTCCCAGATTTTTCGCACTCGAAGAATACATACACAAGCGGAAAAAATATTGTACTCTCTTGTTAGAACTCATCCTCCTAGAAGAATGAGTGTGACTAGATTTAAATTGAAAATTAATTTGAAATAAAAGGCTTTTGAAAAATATTTTGAGTCGCCACCTAACTTAATTAAGGTGAGTTAGGTCACCTAAAAACTAAACACAATTCGAAGACTACACTTAGGGTTTTTGAAAACGATTTTGAAAATACTTCCTTAAGAGAGGGTTTTTAAGAAAAACATATTGTTTGGCAACCTTTGAAAAATATTTAAACCCTTTTTAAAAATTACTCTATTTTAGTCTTTCAAAAACAGTGGTCCTAGGTTCAGAGGTTGGTTACGTGTAGAGAAGACGTACTAAGCCATCACCCTACCTCGCCCTTGCAGTACCTACATGTCCATTCACCCTAGATTCACCTATAAGAGTCTTTAACTAACAAATGTCTAAAACTATCCACTTTAAAAAAGAAATTTTGAAAAGACATGATCCATAATATGTAAATGCAACAGAAAGATTTAAAATAGATTCGGAAATAAATTTGAAAAGACTTGATTTGATTTTAGAAAAGAGATTTGAAAAGATAGATTTGAAATTGAAAAATTTTAGAGATTTGAGAATAGATTTTTTGAATTGGAAACTTGAAATAGATTATGAAATTGGAAGTTGAAAAAAATTTATGAAAATAGAAGTTTGAAAAAGGTGGTGACCGCACCCACAAGGGTTGCCTACGTATCCTTTTTGAGGAATCAGGTCAGTCGTAGTTCGGTGAAGAGTCCGATTGAAAATAGAAGGTATGATTGGAAGAAAGAGATTTTAATTTGGAATTTGAATTAGAAGATTAGGAAATTAGGATTGAACTTAGACCTAGAATTAAACTTGAAAGAAGATTTGACCATTGGAAGGGAACTTGGACTAGATTTGGCAAGATAAAACTTTGGGAAACCTAAACTTAGGAAAGATGAGATTTAGCAAAGACTTGAGGTTGAAGAAAGATTTGACTCGAATGTTGGACTTGGAAGATTAGGAAAGATTGGATTTAGGAAAGGTTCGAATTAGGAAAGGTTTCATTTAGGAAAGGTTCGATTTAGGAAAGTTTCAAAAATAGGAAAGTATCATTTTAGGAAAGTTCCGTTTTAGGAAAATTTTAATTTAGGAAGGTTTTAAAATTGAAAAGTTTTGAAATTGGAAAGGTTTCATTTTAAGAAAGTATTGAAATTGGAAAGTTTAAAATTTAGAAAGTTTAGAAATAGGAAAATTTTGGAAATAAGAAAATTTTGAGTTTAGAAAGTTTTAGATTTGGAAAGATTTGTA
The DNA here is from genome assembly GCA_033060915.1 of Euryodendron excelsum. Classification (NCBI taxonomy): domain Eukaryota; kingdom Viridiplantae; phylum Streptophyta; class Magnoliopsida; order Ericales; family Pentaphylacaceae; genus Euryodendron; species Euryodendron excelsum. The sequence goes on from CM065396.1 coordinate 15,280,478, forward strand.
ATTTAGAAAAGTTTAGAATTTAGGAAGTTTAGGATTTGGAAAGGTCGGGAATAGGAAAGATTTAAATTAGGAAGGATTTGAAAGTTTAAAGTTTAAAAAAAGATTTAAAAGTTTGAGTTTAGGAAACTTATGGTTTAGGAAGGTATAAGAGTAGGAAGAGTGAATTAGGAAAGATTTAAACTAGGAAGAATTGATATTCCTATTTCCTAAAACAAAGGACTGGATCTTGTTTCTAAAAGAGGCGTTCGATTTCATTTCCAAAAACGGAGGATAGGATCTAGTTTCCAAAATGGGAAGATTAGATTTGGTTTCCTAAAGGGAAGATTTGACTTGGCATGGAATTGAAAAGATGGAGTTTTGAAAACCCTAGATTTGGAAAGACTATAGGTTTTGAAAATATATATAGTTTTGGTGCAGAAAATAAGAGGTTTTGAAAACCTAGGTTTTGAGGCCGAAATAGGGAATTGGAAATCATGTTTTTGAGAAGGAAAATTATAGTTTCCTAATAGTTGGCTTTAGGGCTTAACTTGGACTACAAAGAAAGAGATTTTTGGAAAGTGAGTTTTTAGAATAGAAAATTTTTGGAAAGAGATTCTAGAGAGAAGTTTTTGGAAAGTGAATTTTGAAAAGAAAGTTTTGAAAAAGAGTTTTTAGGAAAGAGTTTTTGAAAAGAGTTTTTCTAGGAAGGAGACCTAGGGAACGTTTTTAGAAAGTGAATTTCGAAGAGAGCGTTTTGGACAGGAGTTTTTAGTAAAGTGAGTTTTGTGAAGGGAAGTTTTAAAAAACAACTTTGGAAAGGAATTTTGAAAAGGAGATTGAAGAGAATTTTTAGAAAGTGTATTGGAAAAAAGATTTTTTAAAAAGAGAGATTTGAAAATAGAGTTTTTGAAAAATCCATAAAAACATCTCACTTTCCTAAAGCGACTCTAACCATAAGAAAGTTAGAACCACTTTAAGATGGTGGTTTTGAAAACAACAAAGATTTTGAAAATATGGACCATATCGGTCACTTTAAATATCACACTTTCCTAGAGCAACCCTAACCAAGAAAAGACTAGAATCACCCTAGAATTGTAATTTTGAAAACAAGTTTTGAAAAAGAAGATTTTGACGCAAGTTTGAAAACGATGTTAATGCAAGTTTTGAAAATGAATTTTAAAAGAATGCACGATCATGATATGCACAATGCAAGTTGGGGTCATGAACACACAAGGTTAAAGGCTTCACCACATAATCAAGGGGGCCGAACCCACGTGGTCTCCGGTTAGACTAAAAGAAAGCCCCCGACACGGTGACCTCCAATAGCCTAATCCTACACATGGATCGGGAAGTCCCTTGTTTTCAGCATGTAAGAAAGGGGGGGAAGAAGATCAGGGATTAAAATAGAAGAAAACCCAAGTGGGTTCCGAGGGAGAAGAGAGAGGGGGAAGATGCGTAAACTTAAATAAAGAGCCTACCTTGTACCTTCTTTATTTGCTTTGCTTTATGCACTTTGTTCTTCTTGCTTTGCTTCAACCTTTGCTTCAATCTTTGTCTTGATCTTCGGGAACTTGTCTTGATCTTCGAGAGCTTCAGGTTACAGCACTTCAAGTCTTTAATGGAGGCTTTGGAGGCTAGTGTATGAGTGTATATGAGTGTATGGGAGTATGGGAGAGGTAAGGTTTGTGTATGGAGGCTAGGGTTTGGAAAACCTAAAGAAAACTAGGGTTTAGGGAGGCTACGAGCTTTGTATATCAAAGAGTAGGGTTTTTAGATTGAGTTTGTGAACCTCTTTCATGCTAGACGAGACTTTGTATTTATAGAAAAAAGAATGACCTCGTGCCAGGCAAAAAATCCTCCAAGTGGCGCCAGGCCAAATTTTGGCTTGGCACCACTACTAGCGACGCCAAGCCACTTAGGAAAGTTTAAAGGTTAGCAAGCAACATATCTTCAAAAGATTTGGGCGCCTATACTAGTGACTACCATGCAATTTTTAGCCTAACTTCACTAGGAATGACTCCGAAAGGTCCGGGAAGGATTTAGGGGACCGAGAATAACCCAGAAGGTCGAAAAGGAACAGGAACCCCTAGAATAGAGTCCCGGAGGTATTTGACTTGAAAAATGAGGACAGGATGTATTGGAAGGATTGACCGGGCCATTAGGAGCAAAACAGTCAACCGGACTGGAAAGCTACCGGAACGGACTCTAAATGTCTCGAAAGAACACTTGAGATTTGGAAACATTATTTAGAATGTTCCCAAAGGTTACCGGTTTGGTATCCAGAGCCGGTGTGGTTAGGAAAGGAAAAACCGGCCCACCAAGGGCAAAATGATCATTTTGCACCGGGTTTGCCATAATTAACTCAGAATGACTTGAAAAGATAATGGAAGGTCGAGAATACTATAAAAAACATTCTCGGGAGGTTTCCAGTTTGATACCCAGAGCCAGTGTGGTTCCCAGGGTGTTCAGATGCCTAGGGGCAAAATGGTCATCTTGGCCAAAAAGTCTCAGAATTGGCCCAAAACTAACTGGAAGGCACCTAATCACGCCAGATCGTCTCTAGGATGATCTTGGAAGGGTGGACTTACCGTTATGAGGACTTAGGTACTATCTCGAGAAACGTGCCAAAAATTAGCCCTAGGGGCAGTTTGGTCATTTTTCACCGAAGTGGTCTAGCAGGCACTAGTGTTAACCTCGGTTTTAAGTGTTTCCGCCACTCTAACGGCGGTCTCGTGATATAGGGGTTTGTTGCCAATTCCCTATATCGACCTGTTTACGAGTATTTCTGCTACTCTGACGGTTGCGATGTTTACGAGTACTTCCGCTACTCTAACTGCTCACGATCATTCCCGAGACTGCGTGATCTCGAGAAGCTACTAAATGGACTTAGTGCCTAAGGAATCAACTTTCTCAAAAGGCATGCCTAAATGGACATTTCTGCATTGGCAGCCTAGCAGATGCCAAAGGTAGACCGTTCTACCATATCGGGGACTTGGGGTCTCGTCCCGGTCAACGGGTTTGAAGACACTTACCATTTCAAAGAACTTTCTTCAGAAAACATGACGGATAAGATAGACTTACCACCTCGAGGAATCAACTTTCTAGAGGGAAGGATTGGAATTGGAAAATGGACTTACTGTCTTCGAAAAGACGTGCCTACTGGAATTGGACCGAACAATGCTCCCAAGGGCATTTTGGTTGTTTTACCTCTATTTGGGCCCAAAGGGCCCGCGAAGCAATTCATTGACGAGATTTAGACTTGAAAAATTGATTTAGATTGGAATATGTCCATATCGACTTGAATACAAGTCTGGATGAACTGGAGACTGCCGAATGGGCAAAAATGTGGTGCTTACAGCTGCCCCTCTTTTTCTGTCTTTGCTTGTCAAAAACAAAAAACGATAGAATAAGAGTCCCATGTTGACCGTGAGGCGGTCGGAGGGGCGGACTTTGGAAATTTTAAAAAACGGGAGCTTGAAAAAGGATATTAGGCCTAAAGGCCTTTGAAAACGAGTGGCAGGAAAAAAGGGCAAAGCTACCAAAATTTTGGAACTCCAGGCTTGGGATCAAAAACCAGAAACATTTCTGGTTCGAACACTTGCGGGATTTGAAGGATTTTCGCAAAACCAAGAGGCATTGCTAGGAAACCGACTTGGACATTAAAGGAGCGCCTCTTAGGGACCACGGGGAATTGCCGGAAGTAGACACCATCGCCGAAAAAGTCACCGGAAAAGAAGATTTCGCCGGAGAACTCTAAGAAGTGAGTTTTTTAGCTTATGTGGATTTTGATGTGTAGAATTCCGTTTGGACAATGTGAATAGTGGAAATTGATATCTTAATATGTGTTGAACACTGTGGTGAAGTTATTTTCGCATTTTGGTGCTTGTTTGAATGAATTTGAGTGATTTTACGTGATTATATGAAAAGGGTCTCTGCAGGAATTGGGGGTTTATCCCTACAGCTTTGGACATTGAGCTTTTCGGCTAGATTTTTATACCATGTGCCTTAGAAAAATGTGTTTAACAACCATGTGAGGTTTCGTGATTTTTTTTTTTTGAAAACTTTTTGAATTTTTGATTTTTTGAAAAATAGAAAAAGACTTAGAAAAAATAGGAAAAATAGAAAAAATTGAGGAAATAATGAAATTAGTAGAGTTTAAAATTTAGAAAAATGTAGGAATATTTTAAAAAATATTTAAAATAATTTTTAGAAATTTTAGGATAATTTTGAAAACCATTGATTTGTTGGAAAATAAAACAAGTCTTTTAAGGAGTTTGGAATTTTGAAAAGTGTGCGAGGGTGTTGGTGCTATGTGATTGTGATGTTGTAGGGTGCATAGTTTGTGTTTTGTGTTGATATTGTGAGTGTGGTAAGGACCGTTTTTAAATAAAACTCTGCCAAAATTTTTAGAAATCAGGGAAAGAGTTAAAAAAAGGTTTTGAAATAAAATCTTTTTGAAGGAAAAAGGCAAAAAACCCTTGATTTTAGAAAACTCGTTTTGACTCGAAGTTGAAAAATCAAAATGTGTAGGAAATTCATTTAGACTTATTATTTGAAATCTTTTTATATTTTTTTTTTTTACTTGTTGTTTGTTTTTATTACTTATTTATTTATTTTATTACTATTTTTCTTCCACTTTTATTTTCTTATGCATATACCATATATTAACACATCTTACCTTGGCTTACCTTTTCAGGACAGCGGATGCGGGTGATGATGGTTCTGAGAGGAGATGCCAGTCCGGGAAGGCAGCTCAGACGAATTCTGTCAGCAGTTTCAGCCGATCCAGGGGTAGTCACAAATCAGCTAGCAGGGCATTTTCTAGCCAGAATGGAAGGGGGAGCAAGCTTCCAGTCAACCCCTTTCCTCCAGTTGAGCCAGCCTTCGAGGATGACATGGACGCCGAGATTTTCCGCTTTTGACTTTTAGGATGGCCGACGCTATTTTGAGTTGACTACAGGTTTGGTATGACGATTATCCTTCAAATGAGCGAGACATTTTTTGCTGGTCCTTTGGTTGCATGGCTTCTCTCCTATTAGTGCAACTTGTTTTTTGGCAGTGGTTCCCTTTTGGCCACCTAACCTGTCTCTCTTTCGTTTTGGGGAATGTGAGATTGCCCCAACTCCCCATGAGTATGGCTTCCTCCTAGGTCTTCGGGATGGTTCAGCTGACATTATGGGACCTACTTTTCCTGAAGGCTGCGTCACGATTGTCTCTTCTCAGCTTGGGCCCCGTTGTGCGGCCTTTTCTTCTTATCTACTGCCCCAGTTTCCTTATGTCCCAGTGAATTTCTTGTTTCTCTCATTTTGAGTTTGCGACGGATAGGGGATTGGCATACTTCTCAAGATTGGTCCACTTCTCCACGGTAGCCCTAACTTTGCTTCTCCTGAACTTGTTGATGTTTCTACTGGGAGGGATGACTTGGTCGACTGTCGGTTATGTGCACTTCTTGTCAAGATTCGTGAGGGGCACTCCCATACTCCTATGGTCGTGGGAGAGACCTTCATGGGCCTTACCATACTCTAGCAGGGGGTCAACGCTCATTTTCAAGGATATGCTTTATTATTCTAGCTTTGAGCGATCAGACACTTATTCGTTACTCCCCTTTTTCAGCATACATGGTTTCTCGAGTCAGAAGGGAGGTCGAGGTGGGCCATTTCTATATTCTCTACTTCTCGTTGACCATGACAATCTGAGCTTTCTAAAGTGGGTGCCGGTGCTGGAGATGTCTGAGCTTTCTCGTTGACCATGCCATGTTTTTTTATGAATGCATGAATAGATACAAACTACACATAAATTTAAATAGATGTACAGGTTATACATGCCAGGGATGCATTAGTAATACATGTATATAAGTTGTTTACAAAGAATGTCCCAGGATTGCCCTAGGGCCCATACTCTCAGGATTCTATTTTCTTTCCAGGATTCTGCCCCATTTAGTTTTGTCCCATTCTCATCGGGGTGTGATAGCATTTGCACCATTCTCCAGGGATCTTGACCTTTCAATTTGCTATTCTATCCCTACTTTCTACAGGGTTACTATGTAGGGTTTTTATGATCTCACTTGATTTTCTCTCTCATATCTCCAAAATGCCATCATGGCTCGAGCGACAACTCGCATGCTCTTTGCAGAGCGATAAACAGCTAAGCCCTCAATCTGAGAAGACTTCTTTTAGGACCGTAATATAGGCTGGGTTTAGGGGTTGTAAGAAACGAAACGATATTTAGGCTCAAAGATCTTCTTTTAGTGGATTGTTTAAACCAAAACCATCTGAACACACTTTGGAGCATGAGATTGCCCCTGCATTCCTCCCTAGTTCTCTTTTCTCATCCTACTTATCTTGGTATTGTTCAGGCTTATTTGGACTAAGCAATTTTCTTTGATCAGAGAGGATTTTAATTTGGACCGTAACTTAGGCTAGGTTAAGGGGTTTATGAATGAAAAGGGTAGAAAGGCTCAAAAATTAACACTTGTGGGGTTTTAAAAGACCATTGATCACCTTTGGCAACTTAACTTCTATTCACTGCTTTTTTCTTTCCTTCATACTATTGTTATTCTTCTAGATCGCTTTCTGCCTTCTAATTTAAGTTTCTTTTTTCATCAAAAAATTTGTTTCTAAGTCGACTTTTGGAGATGCCAACTTTTTTATTTTATTTTGGAATGACAGTATCTTCTTTTGAAGATCCCCACGAACACAATATCTTCTTTACTAGAGACGCCTTTGACGCCATAACTTCTTGAAAATCACTAACTTCATAGTTGCTCATTATGTCTTCTTGGAAATCACCCTTTTTATCATTGCTCATTATATCTTCTTGGAAATCACCCTTTTCATCATTTCTCATTAATTCTTACTTATGATTTTTGCCTTAACCCAATATGGGCGGTGATCATCTGGTTAGTTTTCTTGAGCAAAGTAACCGGTTCAAGTGGGCTTTGCAAAGGGATTTGTTTGTGTATGGTAGAAGAAATGAGGGTCTTTCATCACTTCAAGTTAAATTGCTTAGTCCATAAAGCCTGTATACAAAATTTAGACAATGTTTCTAAAACATGGTGTGTTTCTGCCGAATCAATTACTCTGTGCTTATCCTAGTGTGGGGGATGGTTATAGATTTGGGGATATCTGAAAAGAGATCACTGACTGTTCTAGTGGGCTGAGCAAAAGATAGTGTTTATTTGGGACAAATAGAACAATGGCTCCTCATCACTTTAAATGTAACACTTTCCTAAAGCAACTCTAACCAAGAAAATGCTAGAATCACCCTAGGATTGTGATTTTGAAAACAAGTTTTGAAATAGAAGATTTTGATGCAAGTTTGAAAATGATGTTAATGCAAGTTTTGAAAACGAGTTTGAAAACGAATTTTGACAAAATACAAGATAATGATATGCACAATGCAAGTTGGGGTCGTGAACATACAAGGTTAAAGGCTTCACCACATAATCAAAGGGGCCGAACCCACGTGGTCTCCGGTTAGACTAAAAGAAAGCCCTGGACACGGTGACCTCCAATAGCCTAATCCTACACATGGATCGGGAAGTCCCTTGTTTCAAGCATGCAACAAATGGGGGGAAGAAGATGGGGGATTAAAATAGAAGAAAACCCAAGTGGGTTCGAAGGGACAAGAGAGAGGGGGAAGATGCGTAAACTTAAATAAAGGGCCTACCTTGTACCTTCTTTATTTGCTATGTTTTCTGCGCTTTGTTCTTCTTGCTTTGCTTCGGTCTTTGCTTCAGTCTTTGTCTTGATCTTCGGGAACTTGTCTTGATCTTCGATAGCTTCAGGTTGTAGCACTTCAAGTCTTCACTAGAGACTTTGGAGGCTAGTGTATAAGTGTATATGAGTGTATGGGAGTATGTGAGAGCTAAGGTTTATGTATGAAGGCTAGGGTTTGGAAAACCTAAAGAAAACTAGGGTTTAGGAAGGCTACGAGCTCTATATATCAAAGAGTAAGGTTTTTAGACTGAGTTTGTGAACCTCTTTCACGCTGGAGGAGGCTCTGTATTTATAAAAAGAAGAATGACACAGCGCATGTTGCAGTGGCACCAGGCCAAAAATCCTTCTGGCATCACTAATGACTACTTAGAAAATTTTTAAGGTTGGCAAGCAACGTATCTTCAGAAGATTTGGGCACCTATTCTAGTGACTACCATGCAATTTTTAGTCTGGCTTCACTAAGAGTGACTCTGAAAGGTTCGGGAAGGATTTAGGGGACCGAGAATAGCCCGGAAGGCCGGAAAGGAATAGGAGCCCCTAGAATAGAGTTCTAGAGGTATTTGACTTGAAAAATGAGGACAGGATGTGTCTGAAGCATTGACCGGGCCATTAAGGGCAAAACGGTCAACCGGACCGGAAAGCTGCCGGGACGGACTCTGAATGTCTTGGAAGAAGACTTGATTTTTGAAAACATTATTTAGAATATTCCCAAAGGTTATCGGTTTGATATTCAGAGCCAGTGTGGTTAACAAAGGAAAAATCGATCCGCCAAGGGCAAAACGGTCATTTTGCACCGGTTTTGCCAAAACTAACTCAGAATGACTCGAAAAGATAATGAAAGGTCAAGAATACTATAAGAAGCATTCTCGGGAGGTTGCCGGTTTGATTCCCAGAGCCAGTATGGTTCCCGGGGTGTTCGGATGCCTAGGGACAAAATGGTTATCTTGATCGAAAAGTCTTAAAATTGGCCGGAAACTGACTAGAAGGCAACTAATCATGCCGGATCATCTCTGGGACAATTTTGTAAGGGTGGACTTACCATTATGAGGACTTAGGTACTATCTCGAGAAATGTGCCGAAAATTGGCCCTAGGGGCAGTTTGGTCATTTTGTACCAGAGTACCCTAGCAGGCACTGGTGTTGACTTGGGTTTTAAGTGTTTCCGCCATTTTGACAGCGGTCCCGTGATATAGGGGTTTGTTGGCAATTCCCTATATCGACCTATTTACGAGTATTTCTGCTACTCTGACGGTTGCGATGTTTACGAGTACTTCCACTACTCTGACGGTTCGCGATCATTCCCGAGACTGTCTAATCTCAGGAAGCTGCAAATGGACTTAGCGCCTAAAGAATCAACTTTCTCAAAAGGCGTGCCGAAATAGACATTTCTGCATTGGTAGGCTAGCAGGCGCCAAAGGTATACCATTCTACCATATCGGGGACTTGGGGTCTCGTCCCGGTCAATGGGTTCGAAGGGACTTACCGTTTCAAAGAACTTTCTTCGGAAAACAAGCTGGACAGGATAGACTTACCACCTCGAGGAATCAACTTTCTCGAGGGAAGGATTGGAATTGGAATTGGAATTGAAAAAAGGACTTACCGTCTTCGAAAAGACGTGCCTACTGGAATTGGACAGAACAATGCTCCCAAGGGCATTCTATTTGTTTTGCCTCTATTTGAGCCCAAAGGGCCCACGAAGCGATTAGTTAATGGGATTTAGACTTGAAAAATTGATTTAGATTGGAATATGTCCATTATCAACTTGAATACAAGTCTAGACGGACTGGAGACTGCCAACGGGCAAAAATAGGGTGCTTACACCATCATCTCCGATGATTCAATCTGCAACACCCACAATAATTAAAGATTACACGCGCATCGCCTGTGTCTAACCCCAAATTTATAAATAACTGGCGAGTAGATAACTGTCATTACCCAACTTCAAAAACACCAATGGAGATTCTCCTTTTATATATTAGAATAAATACACAGACAAACAAAGTGACACTTTAAAAAATCGTTCCCTTTATATACACACAATACATATAATACCTATATATATAAATTTTGTGAGGTTTCTGTCCCTTTTGCTTCTCGTTGAAAATCTAATCTATACATTAGGACCAATCGGTCTCAATGGCTTCATCTTGGGGAATTTAATTCCATGCTATGGGTTAAATGTACACGGCCCAACCAATCTGGTTAGGCCCAATCAACACAAATTGAAGCTGGGCCGCGGGGTTGCCCAAATTAATACTAAAGGACAGTCTAGCCCAGTGTGCTGACCTAATGCCGACCAAGGCCCAAAACCACAAAAGGTAAACCCAAACCGCTAGTGGTCTTAGAGCATTAAATGCGGAGTCGACCCGCATTAAATGCGCGAATGGCTCCCCACGCGACGTCTGCCTGCATATCCTATCAGTTGGATTTTTTAATGACGGTAAGGCAGGACCTACATTCGGTCAATCGACGGCAAATGATGAAGTCTACACAGCAGGTCATGATGACCTTCTGGTAGACCAAGGGCAAAACTCTCCATCGATCACACTATAAATACCGAAGCCCTCAAGAGCAAGGTATGGGCAATTAATTCCAAGTATATACAACTTTTATCTACTCAATTCTCGATTAAGCTTGCTAACTTAATCGTCGGAGTGTGATTGACCCGAGGAGGGTTGACCCATTCTAACCTCTCTGTTCTTCTTGCAGAAAGTTTGAGCTCATCAATATTGGCTTGAGTGATCGGCTAGGCCTTCCCAAAAATTCCACCTACAATTGGCGCCATCTGTGGGAAGGCTGAGATAACCATGAGTTTGAATGATCAAAGGGGAAGAGGAGATAACCACAATAAACGAGGCAACGAGGCCTCCTCTAGCAAAGATCAAACCAATTCAGCTCACTGCCAATCTACCCCAATAGATTGGTGCTGAGGCGAAATGATGAGGTCAGAAATATAGACCCCTGATGGAAGCCACCATGAAGCACGGGACGGATTGAGGAGAAACCCAAACTATGTCAGGGAACAAAATTTTCGTAAAAACCACCACCGGGACCTTGCCCCCCGCCCTCCAGTGGACGCGTCCTAAGCGACGATATGCTCCATTCTGTTGAAAGGGAAATTCGGCAGCGAGGCGAAAAGATTGCCTACCTCGCCTCTCAGGTTCGGGTCATGAGAGAGGCAATCTCTTGAAGAGATAGGCGTGGCGGGGAAGGGTCCCCAAACCATGAAAGAATTGCAAGAAGCTGGGACGCCGGAAGTAGGGACGCTCCAGCGCCGTGAATGAGAGGAAGTTACACCTCTAGCATCGGGTGCTGTGAAGACAGGCGATCAGATTAGCGCCGAGAAGGAGCAAGACTCCACAGAACGATGCACGGGCGGAAGATGGTCGACAACGTAAAGACTGGGAAAAATGGTTCAATAAAAAGTTAAAGGATAAGAAGCAGCAAACTAAAGACCGCACTGCCCATGACCTGATAAAAAAAGCCTTGGACCAGATTGCGTCCACACCATTCATAGAGGAGATTGAGTCCCACCAAATTTCTCGAAAGTTCACCCCATCAAAGTTCACTCTGTATGATGGAAAGGCTGACCCAGTTAATCATATTCGGTATTACAAGCAAATGATGGTGTTATGGTACGGTGACCAAACATTAATGTGCAGAATCTTTCCCTCCAATTTGGGGGACGTAGCCTTACGATGGTTCAACAAGTTGTCGTCCAGGTCAGTGTCAAACTGGAGGTAACTTGTCGAGCTGTTCACTGCTTGCTTCATAGCTAACAGCATGCAACCCAAGGAGGTCAATTTCTTACTAACCTTACGAAAAGATAAGGGAGAAGGATTGCAGGAATACGCATGACACTATTGGGAGGCTTACAACGAGATTGACGAGGGCAGTAAGCAACTAGCCGTGACTCAATTCAAAATCGGCCTGCCGAGGGAGCATCGTTTGGGACAATCTTTAATGAAGAAGCCGGCCCTCACCGTACAGGAATTGATGTTAAGAATCGAGTGCTACGCAAGATTAGACGAAGATGTGCCTCAGCCAAGTTCAGTAAAGGTCGGCATAGTCGCCGAGAAGACGAACAAGAAGGAAGCCAAGAAACCTCAATAAGAAGACAACAACCGGGGCAGAAAGGTGAATGATGGGGTCTACACAGTCTTTAAGGATCCAATCTATAAAATCTTGTCCCAGATCCGTGACAAACCATTTTTCAAGTGGCCCCCGAAGTTAGGAGGGGACCCAACGTCCCGAGACCAAAAAAGGTTTTGCTCCTACCACCAGGAGAAGAGGTATAAGACGGAACAACATCGGCATCTCAAGAGCCACTTAGAATATTTAGCCAAGGCTAGCCACCTCGACCAATATATTGATTGGGACAAGACAAAGAGTGATGCCAACCAACAGCGAATGGAAGATGTCCCACAGAAGAAGATTGAAGTAAAACTAGTCCGAGTAATCAATATGCTGCACAGTTCGGCTAAATCAGGAACTGTCGACCCACATAGATACTAGGCCAAGATACAAAAGGCTACACATTTAAGGGAAGTAATGTAGATACAACCCCCGAGCAAAAAGGTTAAGGTCGGCGATGGCCATGTGTCCATTACCTTCACTGATGAAGACCTTGTGGGGGTGTAGACCTCTCATAATGACGCCTTGGTTGTAACATTGTGAATGACGGACTGTGACGTGAGAAGGTTGCTCATTGACCAAGGAAGTTCGTCCAAAGTCATGTATTACAGCCTGTTTAAAAAATTGGAGCTCTAGGAATTTGACCTCCAGCCATCACTCAACCCATTGGTAGGATTCAGCTCAAACCCGGTTTGGCCTTTGGGGAAGGTAACAATTCCTGTGACTGCTGGGGGAATTATATTGCAGACGGAATTCCTAGTAGTTAATATGTCTTCCCCCTATAATGCAATCATGGGACGAACCTAGTTACACCTCATGAACACTATCCCCTCATTCTACCATCAACTGGTCAAATTCCCGATCCCCAGTGGAGTGGGGGAAATAAAAGGAGACCAAGTGGCTGCCAAACAGTGTTTTCTGAAGGCATGCACCACAAAGACAAAAGCTAAAAAAGTACAAATGATGGAGCTGCACGAGGACACCCTTGCTATCGACGACGTAGGGCAGACACTAGAGAATAAGGCTGTGGAAGAATTAAAGAAGATACACATCAATCAGCAGGAAGATAAGCACTTCGTCATCAGTACATCCTTGTCCAAAATTAAGGAGAACTCTCTGATCTAGTTGTTGGCGAATTACCTTGAGGTGTTCACTTAGACTCCTCACAATATGCCAAGGATTAATGCCGAGGTTGCCTGCCATAGGCTGAACGTCAACCTAAAATGCTGACCTGTGGTTCAAAAGGGGAGGAGGGCGGTAACTTAGCACGTGGATGCCGTTATTAGGGAAACCAAAAAGCTTTTGGAAGCTAGAGCAATTAGGGAAGTCCGCTACCCGAGCTAGCTTTCAAACACAGTGGTGGTGAAGAAAAAGGACAGCAAATGGAGGGTCTGTGTTGACTTCACTGATCTAAACAAAGCATGCCCTAAGGACCCTTTCCCCCTCCCTAAGATCAACCAGCTCGTAGATGCAACAGCTAGTTTCGGGAGGATGAGCTTCTTAGATGCTTACCGGGGGTATCACCAGATTCCCCTACATCTAGATAACCAGGAAAAGATGGCCTTCATCACTCCAAGGGATATATTTTGTTACAAAGTAATGCCCTTTGGTCTAAAGAACGCCAGGGCTACTTACCAGCGATTGGTCACCAAGATGTTCAATGACTATATCCGCAGCACTATGGAGGTTTACATCGACGATATGGTAGTAAAAAGCAAACTCAGCGGCTCCCATTTGGATGATCTGAAAGGAGTATTCAATATCCTGAAGCAGTACAAGATGAGGTTGAACGCCTTTAAGTGCGTGTTCAGAGTCAATTCGGGGAAGTTTTTGGGGTTCCTAGTCACTCATCGGGGCATCGAAGTGGATCCGCGACAAATCAGTGTGATCCAGGGCGTTTAGGCCCGAAGAATGCTAAAGAGGTGCAGAAGTTGACCTGAATAGCAACGGCACTCAACTGGTTCATTAGCCGATCTTTGGACAAGTGTCAACCATTCTTCCAGCTTCTCAAAAAACGTGAACAATTCAAATGAACTCCGGAATATGACTAAGCCCTCAATGATTTGAAGAAATACTTGACCCAACCACCCATACTTTTCGCCCCCATTAAGCATAAAGAACTCTTTCTCTACCTCGCAGTATTAGAGCATGCAGTCAATGCCGTGCTACTCCACCAACAAGATCAGCAACAATTGCATGTCTATTATGTTAGTAAAACTCTCCTGAGGGCAGAAAGTAGGTACTTACCACTTCAAAAATTAGCCCTTGCACTAGTAGTTGCATCTTGCAAATTGATGCACTACTTCAGAACACATACCATCAACGTCCTCACAAACCATCAACTCAAACCACCCATCAAAAGAGCCAATTTCTCTGGAAGATTGGCAAAATGGGCTATCGAATTGGGAGAATTTGACCTCAACTACCACCCGAGATCGGCAGTGAAAGGTTAAGTTCTTGCTGACTTTATTGCCGAATTTTCTGTGGAACTACCACCAGAGGCCAACCCACCAATACCTCCTGCTTAATAGCACGACGACCTCCCCCTTGACCTTTGGGAGAAGGCCGATAATTGGAAACTCTATGTCGACAAAGCATCCAATGACCCAAGGGTAGGGTCGGGCATGGTGCTCATTACACCAAACGGTTTGGCCATTGAACAAGCTATCAAGCTCGAGTTCACCGCCTCAAACAATGAATCTGAATACGAGGCCCTACTCGCTGGACTATGCCGAGCCATTGAACTGAAAATTGCCGACATTGTCATCTATTTGGACTTCTCGTTAGTTGTCAACCAGATTACGGGAGAATATGCAGCAAAAAATGACATAATGACACAGTACCTAGCAAAAGCTAAAGAGTTGCTCACCAAATTAAGCAGTTACAAACTCCGCCAGATCAACCGAGATAATAACTCTCATGTCGATGCTTTGGTGACGTTAGCAACAGCCCTGAAGTCGGGGTCAAAAAGAACAATTAACGTGGAGACTTTAGCCAAACTAAGTATATTTCATGAGGAAGAACAAGCTCTAGCTGTAGAACAGTTTGGACCATCCTGGATGGACCCAATTATCTCCTATCTTGACAAAGACGAGCTACCAAAGGATAAAAATGAAGCCAAACGAATCAAACACACAACTTTCAGATACTGGCTATCACCAAGCAAGGAACTCTGCAGTCCTTCACAAGTCCCTACTTACACTGTGTCCACCCAAATAAGGTGTAGGGCGTCTTATTTGAAATCCATGAAAGAATATGTGGAAGTCACGTCGGTGAAAGATCGGTAGCGCACCGAGCTATCTCACAAGATACTGGTGACCCTATATGCAAAAAGATACCGCCCAGTGCATCCTAAAGTTTGAAAAGTGTTAAGGGTACTCTCCAATCATACATCAGCCTACTGAGGATCTCGCAGCCATTACCAATCCATGGCCTTTTGCCCAATAGGGACTAGACATAGTCGGGCCTTTGCCCCGAGCTCTAAGGAATAAGAGGTTCCTCACTGTGGCAACAGATTACTTCACAAAATGGGTAGAGGCCGAGCCCTGTCAAACATCAAAGAGATCGATGCTAAGAGATTCGCTTGGAAAAGCATAGTGACAAGGTTCGGCATACCTCATGCCCTTGTCTTGAATAATGGCACCCAATTTGAAGAAAACATGTTCAGGTCGTTCTGTGAAGAACTCGGGATCAAAAACTGTTATTCAACACTGGCCTACCCACAGTGTAATGGGTAAGCCGAGATTTCAAACAAGACTATGCTCAATAGGATTAAGAAGCGACTGGAAAGGGCTAAAGGGAAATAGGTGAAGGAACTACCCAGCATCTTGAGGTCCTATAGAACTACCCCAAGAAGATCTACCAGCCAAACCCCCTTTTCTTTGGCTTACGGGGTAGAAGCAGTCATACCTTTAGAGGTAGGGCTACCAATGATCAGATCGGCAGCGTTCAATACTGGACTTAACGACCAAACTCTGGCAAAAGATCTAGATCTTGCCAAAGAAAATAGGGAAGCTGCCTTGATCAGACTCACTGTATATCAGCAGCAGTTAAGACATTCCTATAACAAACGAGTTTGTCCAAGAAACTTTGCTCCAGGGGACTTAATGTTACGAAAAGTGCTGGGGGCAACAAAGAACCCAGTGGATGGCAAGCTCAGCCCCAACTAGGAGGGCCCCTACCGAATGGCATTCCAGGTCGAAATTGGTGCATACCGACTAGAAACTGTCGAAGATGGAAGAAGGCTACCTCAGCCTTGGAATGCAAACAACCTGAAGAAGTTTTACCTGTAGTGTGGGCTCCCATCTGATGTAACAACTCAATAAGTGTGTAAAGCTTTTATGATATCAATAGAATACGAAGTTGTTCAAGCAAATCTACTCAAAGTACTAGAGGATTAAACTAAAAACCAAGTGTCAAAACTTGGTCCTGTCCAAGTTGGACATGTTAGCCAATGAAGGTCACAAAAACCAAGTGTCAAAACTCGGTCCTGTCCAAGTTAGACATGTCGACCAATGAAAGTCACAAAAATCAAGTGTCAAAACTTAGTTCTGTCCAAGTTGAACAAATTGGCCAATGAAGGTCACAAAAACCAAGTGCCAAAACTTGATCCTGTCCAAGTTGGACAGGTTGGCCAATGAAGGTCACGAAAACCAAGTGTCAGAACTTAGTCCTACTGAAACTGGACAGGTCGGCCAATGAAGGTCACAAAAACCAAGTGTCAAAACTTGGTCCTGATCCTGGACTATTTAGGACAAGCCAAAAATTTATTTACAAACACATGTCTGATACCGAAGTTTTATAAACTCTCAGCAGTCAAAAAAAGCTGAACATCTGTTGAAGATTGGCAAGGAGAAAGTAATACCGAAATGGAGGCAAAACAAGACTTTTATTAAAGATAGGAAAGTTTGTTACAAAAAGAAATCCAAAAAGAGAAAACTACAACTCTACTCCTCTGCCGACTTCTCCCCTAACTGCACAGAAGGCTCTGCCGAGTTATCTTCGGCCTCTTTTGCAAACTTAAATGATTCAGCAATAGTCTTCTCCATTTTAGCAACGGCCTCCAAGGCAAGTTGTCTACAGTGCTCAGCGTTGGCTATCACCTTCTTTAGATATACAACGCCCTCCTCAATAGTCTCAAAGTAGTCGAGGTATAAGCGCCAGACATCAGAGGACTTATCCATATTGGTAAAGATAAGGGCTCCATTCCAGCCCTCTCAGAAGATGCTACGGCTCAAATTCGTCATCTAAATGGCCAGGTCCCTGGCCGCCCTATCTTCACCCCTCTTCATGATGGCCTATTCTTCCACCTTCAACTTGGCCACTTCAACTTGGAGAGCTTCAACCTCCGACTTGGCCTTGTACAGCTTCACAAACTGCACATGATTTTGTTTCTAAAGGTCAGCCACTTCCTTGTCTCTCTTCTCATAGTCCGCCTTCACCATCTTAAGTTCGGCAATCGCTTGCTTGGCCTGCTTCTTGAAAGTGATCCGATCTTTGTTTGCATCGATCCACTCTTTCTTTAAGCCAGCATGCAGCTCTATATGGTGCTCGTGCTCCTCAACAAGTTTTTGAAAGCGGCTCATTGCCTCCAGTGAGTTTAGACAACCCTACACCAAAGCAAAGTTTGCATTAAGGCAATGTGAGTGAAATCTCTAGCAAATTGACAGATAATGCCAACTTACCAAGAGAGAATCATGAAAGGCTCCCATGAAGATGCCAGAATCGCTTTTCGGCCCCAACTTTGCGACGTCCTTCTTCTGGAGGATGCTTTTGATGACGCCGAAAGCGATCTCGGCTTGGTCAATCATCGAATCAGCCTTTGTCAGAGGTCGGCCCAAAATATCTGGCATAACCGTGACCACCTCTCCAACTTCCTCCACTACAGCTTTGCCAGTGCCGACCTTTGGCCTTTTAGGAGCTGGAGGTGGTGTGACAATGTCAGGCGCCTTTTTCTTCTGTTGTCGGGTCACTAGCTTCTTTTGAATTGGGGCAACTTCCACCGCCAGGGCAATCTCGAGAGTGGCAGCCAAAGGGTCAGTAGAGGTCGTGGCAATCGTCTTTAATGGCTTGCTCGCTGCGGCAAACATCATCTCCCTCAAATTCATTTCGTCTTCCTCATCTGGAGATGGGGTGGATTCTTGTGTTCTGGCAACTAATTTGACTCGGTGATCTAGGATTGTACGTGGCACCGAATTCGAGGCTGAACTGTTCGACTTAGAGCAGACTTCGTGTTCAAACATTTTTTCGACAACGGGCTCTGACGAAGGAGTGACGAAAACTGTTACTCCCGTAGTGGCACGAGCTCTTTCGACAGCAGTCCCGGTTGGAATTTTCTTGAAGTCTCCCTCAGCGCCTTCCTTAGCTAAACTCGTGAGGACGCTCTGCGGGATCCCCATGTTGGCAATAAACGTCGAGTAGCAGAGAGGATAGTTTAGAAAAATGTGGGCGGAGCGAGCAACGTCTCTCAATCTGTCTTCACCACTAAAGTCTAGAGCCTTATTCAGATCGGCGAAGTTAACGAGCCAGCCTCGCGCCGTCGACCGCTTCTTCTTTTTTGCAAAATCTCACAACCATGTTCAGACACATATTAAGAACAAATTAGACATGCAAGATGAAAGGTCGACATCAAACCTATCTCAAGAAGAACTCTAAAGCATCAAAACGCTGGTCTTTCACCCTCAGAAAGGTGTAAGTACCCCATTTTTTACCGCTCGGCAGTCTACAGTCCGTCCAGACTTGTTTTCAAGTTAATATAGACATATTCTAGAATTCTAGTCCTCAATCCCGTTTATTCATCGCTTTGCGGGCCCACTTGGCCTAAATAAAGGTAAAATGACCAAAATGCCCTTAGGGGCATTGTCCTTTCCAATCCTACCAGGCACGTCTTTCCGAAGATAGTAAGTCCCCTTTCTAATCCTATTAGGCGCGTCTTTCCGAATACGGTAAGTCCCCTTTCCAATTTCAAATCAGACACGTCTTTCCGAAGACGGTAAGTCCCCTTTCCAAATCTAACAGGCATGTCTTTCCGAAGACGATAAGTCCCCTTTCCAATTCCAATTCCAATCCCTCTCTCAAGACAGTTGATTCCTCAAGACGGTCTGGCACATTTTTTGAAGAAAATCTCTTCGGAACGGTAAGTCCCTTTAAACCCGTCGACTGGGACGAGACCCCAAGTCTCCTAAATGGTAGAACAGTTCACCTTTGATGCCTGCTAGCCCGTCAATGCAAAAATATCAGTTTAGGCACGCCTTCTGAGAAAGTTGATTCTCAAGCGCTAAGTCCCCTTTAGCAGCGTCCCAAGATCAGGCAGTCTCGGGAATGATCGCGAACCGTCAGAGTAGCAAAAATACTCGCAAACATCGCAACCGTCAGAGTAGCGGAAATACTCACAAACAGGTCGATATAGGAAATTGCCAACAAACCCCTGTATCACACGACTGCCGTCAAAGTGGCAGAAACACTCAAAACCCAGGTCAACACCAGTACCTGCTAGCCCACTTCGGTGAAAAATGACCAAACTGTCCCTAGGGCCATTTTCTGGCACGTTTCTCGAGAACACATTTGAATCCTCAGAACGATAAGTCCAACCTTCCAAGATTGTCTTAAAGGCAATCTGGCATGATTAGGTGCCTTCTAGTTAGTTTCGGGTCAATTTCGAGACTTTCCGATCAAGATGACCATTTTGCCCCTAGGCATTTGAATGCCCTGGGAACCACACCGGCCCTGGGTATCAAACCGGTAACCTCCCGAGAATGCTTCCTATAGTATTCTCAACCTTCCTTTATCTTTCCAGATCATTCTGAATCAGTTTCGGCAAACCCAGTGCAAAATAACCGTTTTGCCCCTGGTGGGCCGGTCACCTTTTCCAACCATACCGGCTCTGAGTATCAAACCGGCAACCTTTGGGAACATTCTGAATAATGTTTCTAAATCTTGAATCTTCTTCCAAGACGTTCCGAGTCCATCTCGGTAGCTTTTCGACTCGGTTGACCGTTTTGCCCCTAATGGCCCGGTCAACCCTTTTGACACATTCTATTCTCATTTTTCAAGTCAAATACCTCCAGGACACTGTTTTAAGTGTTTTTGCCCTTTTTTTGGCCTTTCGAGTCATTCCCGGTCTCTCAACTCCTTCCCAGACTTTTCGGAGTCACTTTTAGTGAAGTCAGGCTAAAAATTGCATGGTAGTCACTAGTACAGGCGCCCAAATTTGTCAAAGATACATTGCTTGCCGATTTAACAAACTTTCCTAACTTGCTGGCACCACTAGTAGTGGCGCCAAGCCAAAAAATGGCTTAGCGCCACTAGGAGTGGCGCCAAGACGAATTTTGCCCTAGCGCCACTACAATAGACGCCAGGTCTATCTCATGTCTATAAATACAGAGTCCCTTCCAACGTGAAAAAGGTCCGCAAACTCAGTTTAAAAACACCAATATTCAATATACAGAACCCGAACACATCCTAAACCCTAGCTTCTCTAGGTTCTCCAAACCCTAGCCACCATGCACTAAACCCTAGCCTCCTATACACTCATACACACCCCTATACACTTATACACTAGCCTCCAACCCTCCATTGAATACTTGGATTGCTACAACTTGAAGCCCTCGAAGACCAAGACAAAGCTCTCAAAGACTGAAGCGAAGACCGAAGAAAAAGCAAGAAAGCAAGGCGCGCAAAGCCAAACAAAATAAACAAGACATACGGTAGGCTTTCTCTTTAAGTTTCTGCACTTCCCCCCTCCCTCTTCTCTCTCCTAACCCACTTGGATTTTCTCTATTTTAATCCCCCATCTCTTTCCCCCCTTTTCTTTGCATGCTTGAAACAAGAGGACTCCCGGTCCATGTGTAGGATTAGGCTATTAGAGGGTCACCATGTCGGGGGCTTTCTTTTAGTCTAACCGGAGACCACATGGGTTCGGCCCCCTTGATTATGTGGTGAAGCCTTAACCTTGTATGTTCACGACCCCAAATTTGCATTATGCATATCATGATCTCGCATCTTTCAAAAATCGTTTTCAAACTCGTTTTCAAAGCTTGCATTAAACTTGTTTTCAAAATTGCATCAAAATCTCCTTTTTCAAAACTTGTTTTCAAAATCACAATCCTATGGTGATTCTAGCCTTATCATGGCTAGGGTTGCTTTAGGAAACTGTTACATCTAAAGTGACTTTTATGGTCTATATTTTCAAATCTTGTTGTTTTCAAAACCACTATCTTAAAGTAGTTCTAACCTTCTTATGGTTAGAATTATTTTAGGAAAGTGAGACATTTTTATACTTCTAAAAACTCTCTTTTCAAAAGTCTCTCTTCCTAAAACCCTCCTTTTCATCATGCTTTCTTAAAACTCTTCTTTCCAAAGTTGTTTTCAAAAACTCCTTCCAAAAATCTATTTTTCAAAAACTCTCTTTTCAACTCTTTCTCAAAATGCTCTCTTCAAATTCCTTTCCTAAAAACATTTCCTAGGTTTCCTTCTTAAAAAACTCTCCTCAAAATTCACTTTCCTAAAAACTCTTTCCTAAAAGCTTCTTCCAAAATTTTGTTTCCAAAACACTCTCAAAGTTTTACTTTCTAAAAACTTCCTTCCTAAACCTCTTTTCAAATTCACTTTCTAAAAATTCTTCACTAGGCTTTCTTTCTAAAACCTCTCTCTTTTCAAAATCTACCTTCTAGAAACTCCTCTCTAGGTTTTCTTTCCAAAAATCTCCGTTTCCAAAAACACACTTTCCAAAAACTCTTTCCTTAGAGCCCAAGTCAAGCCCTAGAGCCACAATTAAAAAACCCTAATTTTCTTTCCAAAAATATGGTTTTCAAACTTGCCTTAAAACCTAGGTTTCCAAAACCTCTTGTTTTCTACATCCAAACTATACGTATTTCCAAAACCTATTTTCTACGTCAAAACTATACACTTCCAAATCTAGGGTTTCTAAGACTTCCTTTTCCAAATCCTTGTCAAATCAAATCTTTCCTCTAGAAAACCAAATCCCATCTTCCCTTTAGGAAACCAAATCCATTTGTCCTTTTAGGAAACCAAATCCAATCTTCCCGTTTAGGAAACTAGATCCAATCCTCCGTTTTTGGAAACAAAATCAAACCTTCCCTTTTAGAAACAAAATCTAATCCCTTGTTTTAGGAAATAGGAATCTTAACTCTTCCTAGTCTAAACCTTCCCTAATTCAACTCCTTCCTAATCTTCTACTTTCTTAAATCTTAAGTTTCCAAAACTTGAACATAAAAATCTTTCCTAAATTTTAAAGCTCAAAATCTAAATCTTTCCTAATTCAACTCTCTCCTAATTTCCTACCTTCCTAAACCATAAGTTTTCTAAAACTTTCAAATCATTCCTTAAACATTAAGCTTCCGTATCTCTCCTAATTCAACCATTTCCTAACTTTACCCCTTTTTCAAATCTTAACTCTCCAAATCTAGGTTTTCCTATCTTTCCTAAACTCAAACCTTTCCTAATCTCAAGATTTTCTAAAACTCTAAAACTTTCTAAATTTCAAATCTTTCCAAATTCAAAATTTTCTAAATTCAAAAACTTTCTTAAGTTAAATTCTTCTAAACTTCCTAAATCTTTCCAAATTCTAAACTTTCCTAAAACTTTAAATCTTTCCAAATCTAAAACTTTCTAAACTCAAAAGTTTCTTGTTTTCAAAACCTTTCCTATTTCAAACCCTTTCTTAAAATGAAACTCTCTTAATTCAAAACTTTCCTAAGTTGAAACTTTCTTAATTCAAAACTTTCTTAAATTGAAACTTTCTAAATTCAAAACTTTCCAATTTAAAACTTTCTTAAAATGAAATGTTTCCTATTTCAAAACTTTTCTAATTCGAAATTTTCCTAAAATGAAACCTTCCTAAAATGACACTTTCCTAATTTGAACCTTTCCTAATTCGAACATTTCCTAAATCCAATCTTTCCAAATCTTCCAAGTCCAACATTCGAGTCAAATCTTTTCTAAAATCTTTCCAAGTGAAGTCCAATCCTTCTTTTTTAAGTTCCTAAGTTTAGGTTTCCTAAAATCAAGTCTTTCAAAACCAATCTTTTCAAATCTTCCAATCAAAGTCCAAATTTTCTATTCTTCCAATTCCAATTCAAATTCCAACTCCAACTCCAACTCTTTTCCAAATCAACTCTTCTATTTTCTATCGGACTCTTGTCCGAACTACAACTGACCTAATTCCTCCAAAAAGATACGTAGGCAACTCTCATGGGTGCGGTCTCCATATTTTTCAAGTTTCTATTTTCACAAAATCTTTTCAAATCTCCAATCTATTTTCAAACTTCCAATTCCAAATTTCTATTTCCAATTTCTAAAACTTTCCAATTTCAAATCTGTCCTTTCAAATCTCTCTTCTAAAATCAAATCAAATTCTTTTTTTCAAATCTTTTTCCAAATCTATTTTCCAACTCTATTTTCTTGCACTTGCATATCATACATCATGTTAGTTTCTTTTCAAAAATTCTTTTTCAAAGTGGATAGGATTGAACAATAGTTAGTTAAAGACTCTCATAGGTGAATCTAGGGTAGATTGACATGTAGGTACCGTAAGGGCGGGGTAGGGTAATGGCTTGGTGCATCTTCCCTACATGTAACCAACCTCCGAACCTAGGATCATTGTTTTCGAAAGACCAAAACGGAGTTATTTTTCAAAAAGGGCTAAATGTTTTTCAAAGGTTGCCAAACAACTTGTTTTTCTTAAAAACCCTCTCTTGAGGAGATATTTTCAAAACCTTTTCCAAAAACCCTAAGTGTGGTCTTCAGATTATGCTTAGTTTTTAGGTGACCTAACTCACCTTAATCAAGTTAGGTGGCGACTACAAACTTTTTACAAAAGTCCTTTATTCAAATCTATTTTCAATTCAAATATAGTCGCACTCATTCTTCTAGGAGGGTGAGTTCTAACGAGAGAGTACAGTATTTTTTCCGCTTGTGTGTGTATTCCTCGAGCGCGAAAAATATGGGCGCGACAGAAGGTCGCTGAACTCCCAGGGCCCGGTTACCCAAACCCGAACATAGTCAACACCCTTCCCAAAGGAGTGTAAACACTTCACTAATTCCTTGGCCAGCTCTACGGCCCGAAGATAGACTTTGGAACTCCCTCCGACCTTACAGAGTGTATAACAGTAATCAAGTTCGGCAAGCCCCAGGTTCACACCCAAGCGCCGATTAATCTCAAGCATACCAAAAATGATCCTATATACATTCAACAACAGTTGGGAGGGCGACACCTTCTTTTTCACAATTAACTTATGGAGGAAGGGATGTAAGGGAAACCTAAGGCCCCCTTCTATAATGGCAACGATCGGGAAGGTACTCCCTTCTCAGTTTCCCCCATGCGGTGGTCACTGGGATCAACTAGCTCTAAGCTGATATCGTCATGAATTTCGTATCTAGCCCTAAAAGCTACGATAGCAGCCAGACCGTCTAACATTTTTCTAAGACAAGATGCCATCAGGGGACAATCGTCGAAAATGAGAAGGTAAGCAAAGAAAAGCACGAAAGAGATACGGGCTTAGAAAGACTTACAGTGGTGGGAGTTGAAATTGACAACGAGCACGCTAGACAAGGAGATGGAGTAAAACGAAGTGCCTTTCACCAAAAATGGCATCCTCCTTTTATATACACATGAGTCATTGGTTTGCGCACGAAAAAATGGCAGCAATCATGTTCCTCCATCGAACCGTCACATCGGCCGTCGATTCGGCAGCATCCCATCAGTACAGCTTTAAATCTTTGCCGTCCGCATGGCCCGGTAACCGAAGAAATGGCTGTATACTCGAAAAGGTGCCATTATGACCCAATGCAGCCCCTGGCCATTTGAAAATTCAAAACGACGCAAGGGTTGGGGGGCAATTGTGAGTTAAATGTACACGGCCTAACCCCTCTGGTTGGGCCAATCAACACAAATTGAAGAAAATTAATACTAAAGGACGGTCTAGCCCAGTGTGCCGACCTGATGTAGACCAAGTGCCAAAACCACAAAAGGTAAGCTCAAACCGCTAGCGGTCTCAGAGCATTAAATACGGAGTCGACCCGCATTAAATGCACTAGTGGCTCCTCACGCGATGTCGACCTATACGTCTGATCAGCCGAATTTTTGAGCGACGGTAAGGCAGGACCTGCATTCGGTCAGTCGGCAGCAAATGATGAAGTCTACACAGCAGGTCATAATGACCTTCTAGTAGACCAAGGGTAAAACACTCCATCAATCACACTATAAATGTCGAAGCCCTCAAGAGCAAGGTATGAGCAATTAACTTCAAGTATATACGACTTTTATCTACTCAATTCTCGATTAAGCTTACTAACTTAATCGTTGGAGTGTGATCAGCCCGAGGAGGGTCAACCTATTCTAACATCTTTGTTCTTCTTGCAGAATGTTTGGGCTCATCAATATTGGCTTGAGTGATCGGCTAGGCCTTTCCAAAAATCCACCTACACATGATATTCCTGATTTTAGAGAGAAAGATCTAATACAGGCCCACACACACACACAAAACTAGGGTTGTGAAATTCAATGTCATGGAAGACAGTTTTGGGTGTGGTGTCATCGAAAAATGGCTTGAACAAATGGTGTTACAACAGTAGATTTGAAATCAATTATAGCATCGAAAATGGGTTTGATTTATGTATGTATATATACGCATGTAACCTAGACAAATATCAAATCTTATTTGATCGAAATTGATTTCTAATTGCAGTATATTACTGGACTTTCGGATATTCACATGTATGATGGTAGGTGATGTGTATGGGTCTGTAAATGATGCTAATTGAAAGGAGGCAAAAGAGAGAACGTATTATACTGAGTTTCGTGGGCTGCAATGGCGTAGGGCTAATGCTGTTGTGGTGGTAGTGGTGGTGGTGGTAAGCTATTGGGTGGAATATCAAGTATGGGAAGATGAAAGCGGAAGTGAAAGGGGAAGAAAGAGGTTTTCAACTGTTGCAGGGGAGGTTGGCAGGCATAAAGGAGAAACGGAGAGGAGAAAACGGAAAGAGGGAGAAATATGAAGGGAATTAACGAATATGCCTCTCATGTGACGATTTTTCGTCCAGTTTAGCAACGAGCGTTATCAATTGTTTTAATTTTGCATATTTTTAAAATTAAAGAATAATTTTTTTGCAATTTGAAAAAAAAACGAAGATAAACTAGAAGGACCACTAATATAACGCACCCTAAACGAAATGGATCCAAAACACCTATCCCAAAATATAAATTGATTCAAACAGTCCTCTTTGTAGAGTTTTTGTTCATCCAAGTTGGTTTGAACCGATGCTGCACCCGACCCGTGCACCGAGCACCACCTTATCTAAACTATGTGATCTGATGACTGATGATATCCAAAGGGAATCTATAATGGATCTTGGAGTATGCACTAAATTGCTCCACAATTTCAGCTGCCAACTTCCATGGCTCACCTCTTCAACTGAGAATTACAGGTTCTCTCTCTCTCTCTCTCTCTCTCTCTCTCTCTCTCTCTCTCTCTCTCTCTCTCCATATATATATATATATATATATATATTATATGTATATATGTATATATATGTATGTATGTATGTATATTCTTGAAACTGATGGCTTAACATGAGCATTGAGCTCCACCAAAAAAAGCAGCCGATGACTATATATTCTGCTGAGTTCTTTCCTCACTGCCTTGCCTTCAGTACTCAGCTGAAACCCACTTCACATTCTCGTCACAATTCTGTTGTGAGCTGCACAAACCCTAGTCCTCAGGACGGTAGCTCCAGAAATCTACCAAAAGTTAAGGTTTCTGCTGAAACAAGACTAACCCATTTGCAATCTTATGATTTCAAAGAGACCCATTTGATGAAACTGCTCAACAGGTCCTGCAAAGCGGGGAAATACAGTGAATCACTCTATTTTCTCGACTGTATGGTAAACAAGGGTTACAAACCGGATTTAATTCTCTGTACAAAGCTCATGAAAGGCCTCTTCAATTCGAAAAATGCCGAAAGAGCCGTTAGAGTTATGGAGATTTTGGAGTCACATGGTGAACCTGATGTTTTTGCCTACAACGCGCTGATTAGCGGGTTTTGTAAGGTAAATCAAATGGAATCAGCCAGCCAAGTGTTGAATCGGATGAGAGCTCGAGGCTTTTCGCCCGATATTGTCACGTATAATATAATGATTGGGAGTCTTTGTAGTAGGGGGAAATTGGGATTGGCCTTGAAGGTTTTGGATCAATTACTGGAAGATAATTGTAAGCCTAGTGTGATCACATACACAATTTTGATAGAAGCAACTGTTCTTGAAGGCGGCATAAATGAGGCAATGAAGCTATTCGATGAGATGTTATCGAGAGGGCTTCAACCCGACATGTATACTTACAATGCAGTGATTAGGGGATTGTGCAGAGAAGGAATGGTGGATCGAGCTTTTGAGTTCGTTAGGAGCTTACCGGCTAAGGGCTGCAAACCGGATGTGATCTCATATAATATGCTGTTGAGGGCATTGTTGAATCGAGGCAAATGGAATGATGGAGAGAAGCTTGTAACTGAGATGTACTCCAGAGGCTGTGAGCCAAATGTTGTTACTTACAGCATCTTGATAAGCTCACTCTGTCGTGAAGGCAAGATCGATGAGGCAGTCAATGTCTTGAAGCTTATGATGGAGAAAGGATTGAAACCCGATACTTACAGTTATGATCCATTGATTTCTGCGCTCTGTAGAGAGGGGAGATTGGATTTGGCTATGGAGTTCTTGGATTATATGATCTCTACTGGTTGCTTTCCGGATATTGTGAACTACAACACAATCTTGTCTGCTTTGTGTAAGCATGGAAATGCTGATCAGGCTATGGAAATCTTTGACAAGCTTGGCGAAATAGGTTGTCCTCCCGATGTGAGTTCTTACAACACAATGTTCAGTGCTTTGTGGAGTAATGGAGATAGAAGTAGGGCCTTGAAAATGGTTTCGGAGATGGTAAACAAAGGGGTTGAGCCGGATGAGATTACATATAATTCTCTCATATCTTGTTTGTGCAGAGATGGAATGGTGGATGAGGCTATTGGGTTGTTGGGGGACATGGAGGGGAGTGGATTCCGACCAACGGTTATATCTTACAATATTGTGCTTCTTGGGTTGTGCAAAGCTCATAGAATCGATGGTGCCATTGGAGTGCTGGCAGAAATGGTTGAAAATGGCTGCCGGCCAAATGAAACCTCCTACATTCTGTTGATTGAAGGAATCGGTTTTGCAGGATGGCGACCTGAGGCCATGGAGTTGGCGAATTCCCTTTTTGCAATGGATGCCATTTCGAAAGATTCAATCAAACGTTTGAACAAAACCTTTCCCATGCTTGATGCTTATAAAGAAGTCGCTCGTGCGGGAGACAAGTAGCTTGTCGTTTATATACCTTTGGTGTTTTCTGATCTTTGAACTGAACTCTTTGGAAATAGTTCTAGTTCCACGGATTTCGATGCCTGTTTTCACTCTTCTTCCTCTCTGTTACTGAGGCAAGTATAACGAGGGAAATCTGGTTCAACTTTCGGGCACTGATTGGATTTAGGCATCTGAGTTTCAGTATCCTGAAAAAAAATGAACTACTATCATCCTATTGAGAAAATCATATGGGGGGTTGAAGGAAATTTTCTATTTTGATGTTAATATTTGAGATGAACTTTCGTTTCTTCATTGGTGAACCTCCAATCAACTCCTAAACTGTGGCCTTGTTCTGTTATTCTCAACAACATTGACAGGGAAGATTCTTGGCTGCACAAGGTTGGGCGGGAGGATGGGAGATAATTTGTACTGCATTGTGTTCCAGACAATTGTATACTAATGGGAGTATCCACCTAACACATCTCTGTTAAGATTTCTACATCTGTATCTAATTTTCTACATCTATATCTAATTTTTCATGGATCTTTGAACAATATGAGCGTTCACTCCCAATTAATTTCTGCACTGTTTCTATAACAGACTTGTACCTATTGACTAGTTTCTTTTTTTCTTTTTTCTTTTTTCTTTTTTTAATACAGATTTGTTGAAGAACGTAGCTGAATAGCTTGCAAGTGACCTAAAAAAAACACAGATTCACAGAAAAACCTATTGTTCACTCTTTATTTGTATACTCTGGACTAGCAGTTTGGTTCGAATTTCAACCAAAAACATAGCTTTTAGGCACTAGCAATGCAAAAAATTTTAATTGCTCTCAGCTTAATAAAGACAGCACCGCAATGAACCTTGCCGATACTCACTGGTGGCCTTTATCAATCAACCGAAAGAGCAGTGGTGCTGCCTCAAGAGTCTCAGCTGCTTAGGTTCCTCCTTCAAAATCTCCCTTTAACCTCGCACAATTAGTGCCCTCACCTCATCTGGTTGGCTTCCGCCTTCCCTCTAGCCAGAAGAAGACAATTTGATGCTAATTTTCATTATAACTTGAGGGAAACTTTGGAGGGTTGTCCTCATAGTACTAACGATCACTGGAGCTCCCAATTGCTTTCAGCTAACTCAGCTTCCCGTCCCTATTTTCTTTGCTCGGCCTCTTTGTTTATGCTCGGTTCCTTATCATAATGGTAATTT
The DNA here is from genome assembly GCA_033060915.1 of Euryodendron excelsum. Lineage (NCBI taxonomy): Eukaryota > Viridiplantae > Streptophyta > Magnoliopsida > Ericales > Pentaphylacaceae > Euryodendron > Euryodendron excelsum. Next base: position 15,309,859 of record CM065396.1, read on the forward strand.
GGCTACTTGCAAGAAAGCAGCGTAAGGCATCTCTTAAATTCTCATAGTACCATAAACAAGCCGGAAAAATGAGAAGGAAAAAAACCTGCGGCAAAGCAGCACAGATAACTCTGAGAAGCTACCATTGAGCTTTGTAATACCAGAAATCCCCCCGTCCAAAGGGCTAAATGGCGACGTCACCCTATTTGTAGTAGTCAGATTGTCATATCCTTTGCTCTGTATCAAACCCAAGGGACCAATTTAAACTCCACACAGGATTTGCATAAACCATTATGCAGCCCATCACCATTAGACCAAACAAAAAAATTGAAAAAGTATGTCAAGGAAGTTGGCATCACTGGCATTATTGGAGCACCTTCTTTTGGAAACATGGTATCAGAAGCAAAGAACCAGACTACCCCAAGAAAGGCAGAATAAAACATGAAAGTTATGACATTCTCAAAGTGAATGACAGGTAGACTCATAGCTGCCATGACATGTGATATTGTTACAGCACTCTAGTGTCCACACTTACAATAAGCTTAGGCAACCAGCAAAACTTAAATGGACATGAAAATTGTTAAATATTTCTGCATGTAAAAGCATTCACGGTATAAATTATCAAAATTTTCAACATCACGAAATCTACGAAAACACTTGAGTAGCTCCAATCTGAAGTAGGAATGGTCTTCCAACCATATTACTCAATTCAAAGATTCAGCTAGAAGTGGAAAACCATGAAACTCTTCCAAGAATTTGCTGCTTGGAGGTTGCAGCCTTTGGCAGTGTCATGGTTCTAATGTGTCAATGCATCCCAAAAGCTTCCCTGGCAAAAAATTGATGATGATGGTTAAGTGGACATTGATCGACAATTATAGGCTAGACATGAACATAAAGAGTAGCTTAATCACCTAAAACATTCAAAGAAGAAGGAAGGCAAACTAAATAAAATCACTAAGTTGCATAAAGACAGTACAATGATAGAGCAGAAGTAATGCCACAATTTGTTGTCTTATGATTTTTTCGTGGATAAGAAAAGCTACAGAAAGCAGAAAAACAGCTAAAAGTGTGATATATGTTCCCACCACATTTAATGCAAACATATACAACACCAGCATGAAGGCAACTAAATAGGAAATGATGGAACATTCAGGAATTGCAGATGAACACTGACAGATTTACTGGATAACAAGGATCACCTTTCAAAATTGGTGTATTTTGAACTTCGTATGCCTTACAAGGGGCTGATGATATGCCTTGTAGCATTGTTGGCGAGAATCAAAAGTTTGTATCTGTTCAATCCAACATGGTTTCTTCTCTGAGAACCTTCCATTCAATTAACTTCTGTCGCAATTCTGTAGCCTCTACTGTCATACCAGCTGCAGCTACCCCCTTAATTATGGGAGAATAAACTGTCTCATCAGGCTTACATTGACCTGAAATCATCATTTCTAGGGCTTGTACCGCCATATCCACTTTCTTGTTCTTACATAATCCGTGGATAATGTATCTGTAAGCACTATTACTGACCCTGTGGTTACTCCTAGCCATCTCCTTCAATATTTCCACAGCTTCATCGGCTAAATCCACCCGGCAAAACCCCCATAATAGACATCGATGGGTAATATCATCAGGAGTCATCCCATTCTCAATCATGTGCCTGTACCACCCCATTGCTTTCTTCATACAACCCTCTTTTGCCAATCCATCAATCACAATATTATAAGTGATCAAACTAGGAGAACAGCAGGTATCACCTAAAGAATGAAGAATTTGGAGGGCTTCAGCTATCATCCCCTCTTTACAAAGAGCACGTAGGAGGATGTTATAGGTGATAATGTCAGGAGAGCAATCCCGGAAAACCATGTTGGCAAGAAAGTCAATGGCACGATCCAGGAGCCCATACTTGCACAAACCATTGATCAAAATATTGTAAGTGACAACAGTAGGAGTATGAGAACTCTTATTCATGAATGAGAATATCTCATCTACCTCGTCCCAGTAGCCATGGCTACAAAGAGAATGGAGAAGAGTGTTGTAGGTTATAGCATTGGGCTCCATGCCATGTGATAGAAGGTTATACATAACCAAAGCTGTTTGTCCAAAGTTTCCTCGTTTACAAGTGAAATTAACCAGTGAATTGTAAATCACAAGATCAGGATAACACCCTTCAACTGTCAAATCTTCCAAGACTTCTATTGCCCGTACAATCCCACAGTGCTTGCAAAATAGATTGATGAGAACAGTATATGTGATCAGATAAGGAGGGCATCCCTTTCTCAGTTGATCCTTCCAAAATCCAAAAGCCTGATCAAATCTACCGTTGTCAAACATAGAGCGTAAAATTGTGTTATAAGTGATCACATCTGGGGGGCTACCACTCGAGCTCATGTCCTCCAATACATCAATGGCAGATTTTAACAGTCCCTTCTTACATAGACCACCAATTAACATGTTGTATGTGATAATATCAGGAACACCACCTGACATAACCATGCTTTTCAAGATTTTGGCAGCTTTTTCTGTCTGGGCAACCCTGACAAGGCCCCTGATTAAGTTTATGCAAGAAGGGAAATGCGGAATTTGGTTCCGACGAGCCATCACTTCTATCAACTTTGATGCCTCAATTATCTTCCCATAACTGCAGAAACGTTGAAGGATTTCATTGTTAGTTTCCTCATCATTCCCAACAAAGGGCCCATCTAAAGACAATGCAGAAGAATTAAGATGTTTCTTTAGATACGTTTGTTCTCTAAGTTTCTTCTTGTTGCCCATCACGTATCTATCCGAGCTCCATTCATCCTGGTCAACTTTGTTAACTCTATCAACGCAAACATCTATTTGCTGGCCTCTACACTGAAATGAAAGTGTATTTCTTCTAAAGCTAACATCTCCCCTCCACAGTAGAGAAAGTTGAATTTTGCAGTTACTCCTGACAGAACAACTGAAGTGAATTGCAGATGTTTTTATTGAACAATGGCCAACACCATAACAAAGGTCCATTTGGTTGGAAAGTAAATGAAAATCATGCAAACAAGGAACCTCAACCAGTGATTTCTGAGGGATAGTTCTGTGGCCCATTTCTCTCTTCTCAATGAATACAAAAACGGATTACAAAGAGGGGTATAGTATCTCCTCAAACCTTCCTCACAAACTAAGTCAAGCAAAACTGGAACTGTTCTCTACCAAGGAGGACAAGTATAAACTTCTATCTTGCTCCTCCAACTAAATCCGATGTATTTGGCAAAAACAGTTTAGCTTCGTGTTCTCAGTTGGTGAACAAGACTTTTAAACTGTTGTGTCGAACTGCGTAAACACAAGTTGATAAAATTAAAACCAACAGGGCAAAACAAATAAGAACTAGGAACAAAAATTACAGAGGTAGAACCAATCTACCTTGGAAAGAAATTTCAGGTTACAACAAATTGGATTTTTTGAATTCTGGCAGGAAAAGATTTCTCAGCTCCTGAAACACAGAACACATTGAACCCAGTTCACATATAATTTAATAAAATTCTGTTTCACCTCAGATCTAAATTCTTTGGCTAATATTGCAAGAACAAACAAAGAAGGCAATGAAAGCTCGTGAATCACTAGTTCACAGAATTTACATGACTAATTCCCTGTTCTGATACAAATTGATTAGATACTCTCTTTTTTTCTTGGTACATCGGAATTGAATAACAAAAGCAAAAAGAGGGACTAGGCCCTAGCAAGGATGTTCCTAACATGTGAGCCACTAGGAGTAGTCCGACTTGCTCGGAATAGTCTTCTGAGAACAAAAAAGGATCACTTTGATCATTTCCAAGTTTGGCTGATGTGTGACATTGGTTGCCGCAGCCCGCTAGGAATTTGTGGAAGGGAAGGGAAAAGAAGGGAAAGAGAAATGGTAGGGAAAGTGTTTTCCACTAAGCTCTGCACGGGACCATCTTGGATAAGATTCATGGATTGCCTAGCTAAAAAGAAGAGTTCACCATGTCCAAATTCGAGCCATATGCAGCTCCGAAGAATTGATTGCAACCCCAAGGTTAAGAAAACAGGCACACACAAAAACAGAGGTAGACTCAGCTCCTCAAACTCCACAAAGTGAACTACAAGAGTTCACTGGCCTAGCAACAACAAAAAAAAAGAAAAAAAAAAGAAAAGAAACCCAGTTCACCATGTCCACATTCAAGCCATACGTAGTTCAAAATTGAACTGATTGCTTAAGAAAAAAAGGGGGAGAGCGAGAGGGAGAGACTAGAAGCGTATCAAATACAAAACAGAACCCATTTCACGAAATGCCATATAGAACCATTTTCACTTCGAATTTTGAACTGTAAGTCGTCCGAAAACCATAAACTATCGGCTCACGAAGACGAAATCGAACGGATCAACACCACCACCCGACAACAAACTAAAGACTGAGAAAACCCAAAACATTTTCATTGCGAATAAATTCCAAACAAAACGGAAGAAAAAATAAAGATACATACTCACAGCTGATACCCACTTCTGCTGGTGCTTTCTTTCTCCGTCGCCTCTTTGGCAAAGCAGTGGCTTAACTACGTTAGGTTTGTTTCGTCTGTCGGACTAATCGAGGGACGTTAATAACAAGGGTAGCAATTACTAATCAAATTAATTTACATTTTAGTACAATAAGGGTCTGTTTGTAACTTGTGAAATGAAAAGATAAATGGAGGGAAAAGAAGGGAGACAGAAATTATAAGGAAATGATTTTTTTTTTCAGTTTGATTTTGCAAAGTAAATGGATGGATAGTAGAAAGAAAATAGAAAAGAAAATAATTTTATAATTATTGAAAAGAGAGAAGAAAAACAACTTTTTTTTTTTGCTTTTCTTTTTTCATTTCTTTCTCTTCATTTTGAAACTAAATACCAAACAAGGAAAGAAAATTTTTATTCTCTCTCTTTTCCTTTATTTCTTTTTAAGTTCCAAACAGGCCGTAAGGATTTTATGTAAGTAGTAATATTCATTTTAAGCCTCTCTGTGATTTAAGTAAAAATCATATGACCTTCTGTTATTTAAAAATGAACACATGACTCATGTGGTTTGAATTTATCTATAAAATGAATAAAAATCATTAGATTTAACGAGAATTTTGTCAAAGGGTATTTTTGTTATTTTATCTTTTCAAATTAAAACATTAAAAAGGCAATTTGATCATTTTATGCCAAAATAAATTATTGTTTTTAAGAGTTTTTTTTGGTATTTTACTAAATTATCTTTTTGATGTTATAATTTAGAAATATAAAATGATAAAAATATCTTTATAACAGAATTTCTATTAAATTTAACCATTTTAATATATTTTATATATAAGTTCAAACCACAAAGTATTATGTGTTCACTTTTAAATTACATGGGTCACTAATTTTACCTCAAATCACAATAAGGTAAAATATAATTACTCATTCATTTTATGACAAGCTCAAGAAGGATTTTGTGAACTTACAACTCAGGTAAGCTTTTTTCGTGATAACTTGAAGTAACAAGACTGCTTTATATGCAAAGAGAGCGCTTAAACTATCGTGGCTTGAATATCATTATATTGTTGACTTCTAAGTAAAAAAACAAATTGTTTTGACTTTTTTGCTTACTTGTTTTTTTATATAAAGTATTCATGTTAGCTTATAAAAGTAAATAGTCAAAAAAAATTTGCTTTTTTACTTATAATTTATATAAAAAAAAAAATTAAAAATAAGCTTCATCAACATAACCGTAGTATGCATATAGGTAGGGGTATACCGAACTTAATGATCATATAAACATATACATGCTTGAATGGTTTTGATACTTTTGGCCAGCAGATGCATGCAGGTGCTGCATGTGAAATTGGAAGATGAGGCATCTTGATACCATTGGGCTGCCAATATTCCCGAAAAAGCTCACTGCCAGTGCCTCCTCTCCAGTCTTGAATGAATGACTTTGTGATATGCATCCCTAAATTCATGAACTTATTGTTTAGCTATAACAATGCAACTCTAATTTACATCCTTGGCATTAATTTAAATAGGCGTGTATTATGTATATACGAATCAATTAAGTTGATGGGGCATATGTAACAATAACAGCCTGTTTGAAGCTTGGGGGAGGGAACCAAATGGAAGTACAATTTTTAAATTTTGTCTTTTCTTTGTTTGTTATTACCTATGAAACACCATGCATCAATGAAATTAAGAAGACCCATAAAAACAACATTTTTTTTACCTGACTAGTAAAGTTCAGAGCAATCTCTAATTATAGCCCATATGAAGAAAATGTAATGCCATGTTTAGATTAAGGATTTGAGAGAAAAGAATTAAGGGTTTGTTGAGAAAAAAAAATGGAATTAGATGTTATGTTTGGTTGTGAGAGAAAGTAAAGAATAAAATAACATAAAAATAAAATAAATAAGAATTTAGAATCCCTCATTTGGTTCACTATTTCCTTTACTTTTTCTTTTTCTTTTTCTTTTCTTTGATAAATTCGGATTCTAAACATGGCATAAGAGAAAGCACACTCAATAATGGTGAGGAGATGAGCATAAAAGGGTGTTTTTAACTATTATAAACGCATTAGCAAGGATCAATGAGATTATTTTTTTTTCCAATGAGCACATCAAAAGTCCGCCTAGCCCCCTCTCTCCATGAATTGATCATCACAGCACAATCACTCCAAAATCCACCTGCACACAAAATTAGGCTAAATCAACTAAAAATAGAGATCGGGAGAGAATTGCCTAATTACAAAGTTGTCCTTAATTCCAGTAACTAGTTTCCATAATTCCAGTCAATTTTAGTCCATAAACAAGAAACAGAGAGAAGAAACATACACCAAGGCATGGGGGAATTGACCTCAGGCAAAACAATATTATACAAATAATAGCATAAAAAAAGGATAGTGTACCTAATAGGATAAATTATGGGGACTTAAAACAAAAGAAAAAAAAAATCACAATTTACCTTCAACTGTTAAGTACAACAAATTCAATTGTCAATAGGATAGCGTACTTAATAGGATAAATTATGGGGACTTAAAACAAAAGAAAAAAAAAATCACAATTTACCTTCAACTGTTAAGTACAACAAATTCAATTGTCAATAGGATAGCGTACTTAATAGGATAAATTATGGGGACTTAAATAATAAATAAACAAAAAAATAAGAAAAGGAAAAAAAAAACCACAATTTACCTTTGAATTGTTAAGTACAACAAATTCAATGTTACCTTTGGTTTCAGCTTAAAAAAAGAGTGAGTGTCCCAAGAATAAATTAGATTTTACCAAGGAGAAGTAACTTCAAAATTCTTTTGTAGATAAAACAAAACAAATGCGGGAAGAACAAGGCTGTAACCAAACTATAATATTTGCACATGGACAAAAATGTTACCTTATTGTCATCTTCCACTTAATTTTTAGTTTACTATAGCATTTCTCTATTTTTAAAAAAAAGTTAAAAATACAAATAATACGACTGACATATTGCCATTTTGATATATATACACATCAGAGTCTTCTTTCCTTTTCTTTTTTTTTCTTTTCAAAATCTACATTTCTCTTAATGTACATATTTTTCCAAATTATAATGTTAGAAAGCAATTATCGACTTTGTATATACTCTTTTTCTGACATGCTCTATTTGTTCATAAATATTTTTACTATCAATTTCTCACCTCTTTTCCTTTCTCATTGTTTTCAACCACCAAACAGAGGCTTAAAGACATTTGAGATCTAAACGGAATATTATTAAGCATCTTTTGGAATGGGCAAGCTAGCGAAGGGACAAAAAAACGATGCTCAAGCTTCTCAACACATTAAAATCAAAGCATGTAGCCACAGTCAAAATTTTAAAATTGTACTCTTGTCAGTAGTTTTAGATATATTTCTCATTTAGTCCCTTAAAAATTTTATAAATGCCCCTCTCAAAATTTTCAAATTTTACTTTTGCCTATAGTTTTAGATTTTTTTCTCAAATTGCCACATCTAAAAATCTATAAATACCCCTTTAGATAGTTATTTTGCTCTAAGACACCGTTTCATATTATATATAGAAACGCGTATACATTATACATTATAGTCAAGTGCCCTATTTTTAATTATTAAAAGGATTTCTTAGATTGTGATCAATTTTTGCCTCCTTTGAATGATTTTTTTTGGCTTAACCATTGTGTGGCGTGAACACAAACACATAAGCAAAAGGTTGGCCAATGATCGGTGAGTTCTCATGCTGAGATTTCAAATTCAATTTCTTCTCATGCTTGAAAAAAATATTTAATGTTATTTTGCTGATATGGAATTACAAGATAATTAAATCATGTCAAATGATGTGTTTTTATCCAATCACCTAAATTAAGAAGTGATTTTCTCTAACTATATCACTAACTGATGATGTGGCGGTGATTGGATTTTAATATGTTACTTTGACATGATTTGATCGGTTGGTGTTGATGATGTGACCTCATTGTTGCATTTAATATTTTCTCTGCTCAACTAGTCATTATTCTTGCAATTTATGAGTTTACATATTTTCTATTGCCGGTGGCTTTACACAAACTTAAAAAAGTGGTTGTTTATAAAAAAAAGCACCACAAACATGTACTAATCAAAAAAGATAGGTCACACTAGACAATGGTGGTTGGTTAGACCTTCGTAACATAACTCCCCCTATCTCGGTTTCGTGGGCCTTTTCCTCCCTTTCTTCAAATTAATTTTTAGTCTTATAAAATATGGTTCGATTTAAAATTGTTGAAATACATATAACATGGCTAATATATTGTCATTGTACTAACATAAAAAAATATATTATCATTTTGAAGGTGACATGCATATCTTATTCTTAAAAGACATAATTTTAAATTCAAATTAAATGATTTGAAAGGGTATAAAATTCCTAACATATTCAAATATTATTGACACATCTTGAATGTTGTTGCCCAAAATTATTGGACTTTTGAGATGTTGAGTCAAGATTGATCCCCATGTTGTTTTTTATGATAACTAAATCTTGTGTTATTTTACTAATGCATTTGCTTAAAGTCTAGATTAATAAAGATTATAATTTAAATTTAGAAGTTTGACTTAAAATCTAATATATGTCGAAGTGGATGCACAACAAGCTAGGTTCAAACAATGCACCAAGAGTCATGCAATGCACCAAACTGAGCAATGACACATATTCCAAATTCAAACAAATGACTTGAATTCGAAAAGATTGAAGGTGTTCAAAAAAAGACTTCATCAAGTGTGCAAAGACTCAATGAATTTGACTTGAATTCTAAGAGATTGAAGGTGTTCAAAAGAAGACTTTATCAAGTGTGCAAAGATTAATTGAAGATGACTTGATTTTGAAGAAATTAAAGATGTTTGAGAAGAGAATTCATTATAATTGCATAATCTGTACAAAGAATCTAAGTGAAGACTTCATCTGGTATGTAAAGAATCAATGAAGATAATATGTATTCAGAGAAATTAAGATGTTCAAGAGTAGAATTCATTAAGCTTACAAAGAGACTCATTAAAGTGATCCTAAAGAAGAAAGAAGGATGTGCAGCAAAAAAAAAGAGCTCGGCAATGAGACATCATATAACACTCTACATGAATGAAAAAATGATCAGTAGCAGAAAGAGAGAGCTCAGCAATAAAAGAGAGAGCTCAGCAATGAAGAAGAAGAGCTTGGCATTAATGAAATGAAGTTCTGGCAGTTTGGAAACCAAGAAGAGATAAATATCAAATGATAGATTCAATCCAAATTGAATAGAGAACAACTTTGATGAATTGAAAACTTTAATCTATTATCATACCCTAAAGAGAAGATTCCTTGAAAATCTTATAACATTTCTGAAGCTGAACTAGATCATTGGTAGAATGAATGAAGTTTTCTAAGCAATGTGTCAACACATGAAGACAGAAGCCAAAAGTTTGAAGATAGAATGATCAAGTGTCGACACATAGAGACAGTGGACAATACCTGAAAAATGCAGACTAGATGTGTCGACATCTAAAAAATAACGGCTAGTTTTTCTAACGTTATAACGAACTAGACTTGAATTAAATGAGCTTCAACAACCTTCAACAGACGAAATCAATACAGGAGTTTATATATAAACTTCCAACTGCATTTATATACAAGAGATACAAGAAAAACAAAAATCACTGACTGATCAAGCTGAGAAAATCTGAATATTCCTTTTGTCTTTATTTTTTGCATTAAGTGAATTTTTATTTTCCTATCCACTCTTGATAGAGAGTTTGTATTTTCATTTGTACAACTTCATACACTTATAAGTGAGAGTTTGAGAGTTCTCTTGTAGAAAAAAAACTCTTATAAGTCGGAGTGGATCTTGGACAAAACTACTTGGTAGCTGGAAGAACTTGAGAACAAGTTCTTGTGTAAAAGTGAGCTGAGCACTTGGTAAATCAGCGCCTACTTTGTAATTAGAGATTGCATAGCGGAAGAAGATTTCAAGAGGATCTTGGGGTGAGGACGTAGACCACGAATTGTGGTTGAACCTCGGTAATTCTTGGTGTGCCTTCTCTTGCTCTGTTTTCATTTTCATTTTTATTATATTGCATTTTATATATCTTGATCACTATTCTATTGATTAGATTAATTTTTAATTAGTCTTAATTGCTATTAATTTTTAAAAAACTTAATTCATTCCTCCTCTTGGATTGCCATTTGGGCTAACATGAGAAACAAAAATATTGTCATAAATATTAAGGGAGAACAAAAATTTAATGTTTCTCAAATTTGGAAGCCGTGTCAATAACTTTATCTTTTAGAACATGAATTTACATAAAATCAGTGGATTTTTTAGAAACAAAAACATTGATAGAAATATTAAAGGAAAACAACAATTTAATGTTTCTCCAATATTGGAGCCGTGCTTAGTTTTTAGAACATGAACATTTCTATATGAAAGTACTATTGTTAACCAGTGCTATGCACATGATATACATATAATATTAAAATTTTAATAATTCACATCATTTATATAATAAAATACAAAATTTGAATGATGGGTTATGAAAAAAGAAGACGTGAAATAAGAGAGAAGATAGAACATAATTTATGTTTATAACAGATTTGATCATAGACATAAGATTTGAAATTCATATCCTTTGAAATAAAGGGACTTATGTGGAGAGGACTATCCTGTTTTGCAGCCAGACCAAAAGACTGAAAAATAAAATAAAATTGAATCCTACCTCTGACTCAGTTTTTCTTTTTCTTTTTTTAATTTTATTTGTGTAAATGTCATAAAATATTTTGATTGTAAAACGATTTTGACTACTTATAAAGTGAATTCAATTTGGATTTAGGAGAATTCACATTAAGTTCGAATAACATACATCGAGACTTGATTTGTTAACTCATTTTCAATTTTGGCAAATATCCAAGAATCCAAGTTTGTTCTAAAGTCAGAACAAAATTATAAATAATATTGTATCATCCAATTTATCAAGTAATTTAATAAATAATACTGTATCATCCAATTTATCAAGTAATTTGATTGCACTTAGATCTTTTCAGATATATATGACTGAGTCCGAAGACAATTGTATGTAAATTAAGCTTGCCTACTAATTAAATGACGATCAATCAAGCTTGCCTAATATAGAAAAAAAAATGTCTGATTTTATTTTCACGTGGAGTGCAGTGAAATTAGGGAGGGATATTAGATGTAATCCTTTTATCACCTCAATCTAAAGATCATCAGATCTAATGGGATATCATATTTATAATGTATTACATCCCGCCTATCATTTGAAGGAACCATGATGTGAAAGAATAATGCCATTTATAAAATTTCCATGTTAGAGAGTTTAAGATTTAAATTTGATTGCCTATCCAATCAATGGAAGATGAGTAACTTTAGCCACCTGTTTTGTATGTAGATATATATATATTGAAATTTCAAATCTTAAGTATATATATATATATATATTTTTTTTGTATGATTTTTTCCCCTCCTATTTTGATGTCTCTATAATTAACATATATAGTTTTAGCAATAGTTTATAAATTCCATGCAGTACCATAATTAGTACCATTCATTTTAAACCCCATGCATGGCTTCCCTAAACATATTTTCTTTGGTGATTCAAACTAATTAAAATTGTTTCCTTTGTTAATTGTTTAGTTTTTATAATTTTCTAAACTATTATCTCTATGTTTCATAATTTATCGACTAATTTTTCTCTCTCCTACCCCCTTTGCACATTTTCATATATAAGACCCCGTTTAAGAGTATATTCATAGAAATCTAGTTTTTTTTTTTTAATGTCCTACAATGATGGGAATCTAAGATATGTATCAAGCCTACATATTTTTCCAAACTTCAATCAAATCTTAGGCATTGCACTATCATGACAAAAAGGTAAAAATTTTAGGAATAAAAAGGCAAAAAAATATAAATATAAAAAACACATAAAAAGATAAAAAGAACACGATACAAACAACCCAAATAGAGCTGAATCAAATTCGGACACCACATATACTCACAAAATGAGCTCATAACTTATCAAAACTTGTTTACTGGTTAAAACAACTTATATCCATAACATATCAAACCCGATCAAACACAATCACTAGTTAAAACATGTGTACGTGTGGATGCATAATAGATATGTATGTTAAGAATCAAAACTCATTGCAACGCGTAACTCAAGATATTCTTTCATTTATTTTTTTTTGCCAAGATGGTGCAATAAAATAAAAATAAAAATAAACTCTAAAAAATCAAGTCAAAGACTAATAGATTCTACTGCAACTTCATCCTTGCCGTTGAATTGATTTTGAAATTGGCTTCAAGACGTGGAGATTGTCCAATTCCTGCATAAAAACAAACATGATATATAGAAATCTTTAGGTCCAGGAAATACATAAAAAAATTTTATTTTTCATGCGCAAAAAAAAAATTGTAATAGACTAATTTTAAAAACAACTCACAAATAAAAACAGGCATACATTATTAAAAAATTAAGCACAAATACAAAAAAAGCACATGATTAAAAAAAACACACAAATTAAGAAGATTACAAATGGATAGATTTGACCTTTGCTCTAAAAGAGAGAGTGAGAGAGATAAACACGACACTTATACGTCTGCCACTTATATATTTATGATATTTAGAGTGAGATGAGAAAAACAATATCAAATCATAAAATCTAGAGAGATGAGAAAAAAATAATAACAAATCATAAAAAAAAACTCACCTTACTATCAACCATTTGTGAGAATGATAGGCTTAAAGAGCCATGGACACAAGGACGGAGGGAGAAGAGACTGAAGAGGGGAATCAGAAGAAGGGATATATAAGTGTTTTACGGAAAATAAGATTTTGAGAGAGAGATTTAGGAATCATATAATCATTATTTTTCCTTTCATGATTAAAGATTTTTTTTCCTTTTATTATTTAGGAAAGAGAAATGAGAGAAACTGAATTATGTGGAGGAAGAGGAGGAGTTGGGTTTGCCACGTGGCTTCCTAGTATTTTAGGATTTTTGAGAATTTAAGGATGAATTTTTGAAGGCCTGTGAGAGCTCTACTACATTTGCATTTGTGTCGTATAGATAGATTAAGATTTTTAAACCATATGAGGCATTGATATAGTTTAAGATAATCACATTCAAGTTCTACATGTAACTTCTTTTAAATACATAAAAATTTCATAAATATTTTAAATCTTTAATTTTTTTTTTTAAGTAGCCTCCACCTTTAGCTAGGAATGGCAAATTGATCTAAGAAACCTGGCCCCACCCCTAATAGAGAGGGTTTGCTAATTTAATAAAATGGTTACAGATAGGTTAATTTATTAAAACCGCCAATTCAATTAGCAATTTTATTAAACATAAGACTAGGGCTTGTATTTCCCTGGTTCACTCTTATCATTTTATCGCTCCCTCGTTCGACTCTCTCCCGGTCACGGCCTTCTTTCTCTCTCTCTCTCTCTCTCTCTCTCTCTCTCCATCAGAGGCTACACCTCCCTCTCTCTCTATCTTTTGCCTCTCTCTCTCTCTCTCGTTCACGGCCTCTTTCTCTCATTCTATTTGAGTGTGGGTGAAGTGGAGTTACAACAACTGGTATGTTTATCTTCTTGCTTTTATTCAATCTTTATAAGTGAATATGTGCATTATTACTCCCTCAATTATATATGGTAGCAAACTTTTGTGTATAATCTCTTGGTTTTATTTTAGTTATAGATATAAAAATGCTTTAATTTAAGTTCTCTTCTACATTTTTTGAAGTAAATGAGGTTAATGCACCAAGAGTAATGCATACACAAAAGTTTGCTATCACATATAATTAAGGGAATAATAATGCACATATTCACTTATAAAGGTTGAATAAAAGCAAGAAAATAAACATACCAGTTGTTGTAACTCCACTTCACCCACACTCAAATAGAATGAGAGAGAGAAGCCGTGAACGAGAGAGAGAGAGAAAGAGGCATAGCCTCTGATGGAGAGACACAGAGGGTGTGAACGAAAGAGATAGAGAGAGAAGGTCATGACCGGAAGAAAGCCGAACGAGGGAGCGATAAATGATAAGAGTGAACCAGGGAAATACAAGGCCTAGTCTTATGTTTAATAAAATCGCTAATTGAATTGGCAGTTTTTTGAGTGATATATACGGTTTTACAATACAACTTAAAAACATCTATTCGATCAGCGGTTTTAATAAAAATGCCAATTGAATTGGCGATGAACTTGCCTTGCAACATAAAGTTAAAACACTACCCAAATATGGAATTAAGTTTATAAAAGCTCGGTGTCAGGAAATTACCCATACCCCTCTTTAACATTTCAAAGTTCTGAGTTATTTTGTTCTCGAGTCTTTTACGAAAACATATTTATTTTAATCAATATATATTAAACAAGAGTTAAAATTTGAATATTTACTAAATCCGGGCTAAGCGTCATTTGGAATGACGTTTTTAATAAAAGCGTCAAACGTAATGACGCTTTACATTTAATTTTCTCTACCAAATTTGAATTTCTGAATAATAACAAAAAGTGTCATACCTGTTGACAATTTCTATTTTACAATAAAATCGTCATTTGTAATGACGTTTTCCATTTGCAACTAAAAATGTCAATGTGAATGACGTTTTCACATCAGCAAAAAAATTTTTTTTGCTGATTCACAATGAACTAACTCTTTCACCACTAACTCCTTCATTGGGACTCTGTTCGATGCGTCAGCAGCGCTCGCAGCTGTAGTTTACCGAGACAGTGTTATGTGCCTAATTTCGCACCAAACGAAGGCCATTTGCAATATTTGGCATTCCCCAACCCCGATTCCAAAGTCTTTCAAATCGCTAAGTCTCCGGGAAGAAAAAATACACTAAATCCTTCACCGAGAATCCGTTCGATGCGCTGTAAGCGCCTGCAGCTGTAGTTTGCCAAAACGGTGCTGTGTGTCGAATTTCGCACCAAACAGAGGCCGTTTGCAAGATTTGGCATACCTGAACCCCGATTCCAAAGTTTTTCAAATTGCTAAGTCTCTGGGGAGGAAAAATGCACTAACTCCTTCACCGAGACTCCGTTCGACGCGCCATCAGCTCCCACAGCTATAGTTTGCCAAGATGGTGATGTGGGTCAAATTTCGCGCCAAACGAAGGCCTTCTATAAGATTTGGCATCCCCAAACCCCGATTCCAACGTTTTTCAAATTGCTAACTCTCCGAGAGGGAAAAATGCACTAACTCTTTCACTGGGATTTCGTTCGACGCGCCGTTAGTGCCCATAGCTGTAGTTTGCCAAAACGGTACTGTGTGTCAAGTTTTGCGCCAAACGGAAGCCGTTTGTAAGATTTGGCATTCCCGAATCCCGATTTTAAAGTTTTTGAAATCGCTATGTCTTTGAGAAGGAAAAATACACTAACTCCTTCACCAGGGCTCCGACGCGCTGTCAGCACCCGTAGCTGTAGTTTGTGGATACAGTGCTGCGTGTCGAGTTTTACGCCCAACGGAGGCCTTTTGCAAGATTTGACATCACCGAACCCTGATTCCAAAGTTTTTGAAATCGCTAAGTCTTCAGGAGGAAAAAATGCACTAATTCCTGCACCGGGACTCTATTCGACGCACCGTCAGCACCCCAATTATAGTTTGCTGAGACAGTGTTGTATATCGAGTTTCGTGCCAAACGAAGGCTGTTTATAAGATTTGACATCCACGAATCCCGATTCTATAGTTTTTGAAATCGCTAAGTCTCTGGGAAGGCAAAATGCACTAACTCCTTCATTGGGACTCCGTTCGACGCGCGGTCAGCGCCTGCAGCTGTAGTTTGCCAAGACGGTGCTGCGTGTCAAGTTTCGTGCCAAATTGAGGCCGTTTGCAATATTTGGCATCCCCGAACCCTGATTCGAACGTTTTTCAAATAGCTAACTCTCCGGGAGGGAAAAATGCACTAGCTCTTTCACTGGGACTTTGTTCAACGCGCCTTCAGTGCCTGCAGCTGTAGTTTGTCGAAACGGTGCTGCGTGTTGAGTTTTGCGCCAAACGAAGGCCATTTGCAAGATTTGGCATCCACAAACCCCGATTCCAAAATTTTTCAAATCGCTAAGTCTCGCTAGTTTTTGAAAAGTTTTTGATGTGTTTATGAAATTTAATACTCATAAATGTTTCAAAATATGATCATATATTACTGAAAACTAATGGCACATACACGAGTTTTGTACAAAAAAAATACATCCTCTGTATAAAAAAATAAATAACATAAGTGAGCACATCCCGGCCACTAGTAAGCATATAAAGTACACCTTATGTACCACATGCAGGTGCTCGTCTAAGTCTCTTGCTCCTGCGATATACAATGGGGAGCGCTGTGAATGCCTCAACTTGTGGGACCACATGTCCTACAACCGCCTCATCAACCTGTCTGGTCAGTGCTGGCTGCTCCTGGGTGATCTGTGAGGCCTGTGGTTGGTCATCTCCTCCTACTCCCTGCTGAGCCTGTATCTGTCCAGGTGATGCCTCATCTATCTGTGGGTGCATATCCCCAACTCTCGCCTCATCTGCCTGTGAAGTCGATGATGGGTGCTCCTGCGTGATCTGTAAGGCCCACTCAGCCGGTGGAGGTGAATGGTGCACTGTCTCATCATCTAACCATAAAAGAGGTGATGACGGGCCGGTGAAGCTCTGTATGATGACTCTATCCAAAATGATAGTAGCTATCATCCTCCGGAACTCATGCATCTGAGATCCACCCTCTGCCTATCCTGTACCTCTCCCTCTACCCCTGCCTCTATCTCTACCTCTGCGCAGAGGTCCCGCACGTCCTCTCCCCTACAAATCGGTTATGGCTCAACTGCATGTGCCATAATATCGCCCTCGGATGTAGACAATGCTACTGAATCCTGATGATATTGTACCGAGGAGACATGATGATGAGGGGTCGTCAAAGAATCTGGTTGAATGTAAGATATGGACGGCCCAACATTAGTGGACTGCAATGGTTCCTGACTGGATAAGGATGACCTTGATGTGATGGTCGATGGACCCACCGGAGTAAAAGGGTCGACTATATTTGAAGGGGGTGGCATTGGAACAGGGGATGGCATGGTTGCATCAGTAGGTACGGCCTCTGACTGGTGTGGCACGTGACTGGACATGGAAGGCCTTGCTGTGGGAGGCAATGGACCTACAAGAGTGGAAGGGTTAGCTCTATCCGAAGGGGGTGGCATGGCTGGAGCAGCAGGTACAGCCGCATGTATACGGTAATCCTCTCGTATAATGTGCAGGGTCGTGTCACACATGTCACGGATGAACACAAGCGTCTCTAAACCTGCATCAACATCATATTCGCGAATGGTGTCAGTGTCCCGCTGTTGCATAAGGGTGATATACTGGGCCTGTAGCGCAATAAGTCATAACGAATATTATATTAGAAACGTTCAAAATAAAGAGATTTATTTTATTCAATAGTAGTATACTTTATATACTATTATACAATACCCTTACCAAAATATCATGTCTCCCCCCCACTCCAAGGTAGCCAGCCAAAGGCCTGTGCGCCGGATTCCCAATCAAGTGGCGCGTGATAGATCGGTACCACCCTACGTAAGGGTCGTGGCGTGACATAGGCTCCTTTGTAAGGTCACCAGCCATAATGTGTTACCGTCGCTCTCTCCATCTAGTAACAAAAGGATTATGGAACTGCAACCAATCTGTGTTAGGCTTACCCCGCCTATCTATGCTATAAAGACTAATACCAGTGTTGGGGGTTGTAAGTATAACCTGGTAACGACCAAACTATCGAAGAACACGCCTAGGAAAATGCCACTCGACCACGTTAAAGCATATAAGTGGAATCTTAGCCATCTATATGTCACTCCCAGCA
Organism: Euryodendron excelsum; assembly: GCA_033060915.1. Taxonomy (NCBI): domain Eukaryota; kingdom Viridiplantae; phylum Streptophyta; class Magnoliopsida; order Ericales; family Pentaphylacaceae; genus Euryodendron; species Euryodendron excelsum. The sequence goes on from CM065396.1 coordinate 15,328,161, forward strand.
CGACAATAATCAGGGAGGGTACCGATGATCTCACCATGCCGACCATAAGGCTACCATACAAACTAAATCATGCAATATAAATGTCAGCTTACGAGAGAAATTCCTATTACTGTACTTAGTTTACGTAATGTAAGAATAAAAAATGTAAGCACTTAAAAGCATACCTCATCATCTCTCAACCAATCAAACTGGTCTCTATACACTGCAACAACGTGGGTGGGGACTTTATCCAGTGCAAACTTACTCTTCCACCTTATTTCAAAACAATATAAAAATATTTTTAAATAACATTCAAAGTTGAATAGTAATTGCACATTTCGTAACTCTATTTATTTTTAATTTATAAGTACAATACCTAGCACCCCATGGCCCAGTGGGTAAGTGCTGCTGATCTCCAATGTCTAGCGGCTGCTGTCCAAGAGTCAGTGCAACACACCAACGTGGGCTAATCCTAGGGAATCTCTCCCAAGCCCATATCTGTTACACAAATAACGGAACATAACGAAGAAAGCCCTATAAAAAGTCATAAAGATACAACATTTTCTATAACGACCATATACCTGTAGCAACACCAAAATATCTCTTATATCCTTTATGTCGGTCTTAGTCGCCCGACACATCATTCGGTAAAGTAAGGCAAGGGCTGCCGCAACCCAACTATATCGGCCGGCCTGATCGAAATATTAAAGGAATGGTAGATACATCAACTTGACTAAGTTCTGTGACTTATCTGAAAATACTAACCCCCCAATGAGCTGCATGATATATGCCCTAACATAATACTGCACAGTCACCTCGTCAGCATCGTCTGGCAATTGCTGAAATGTGGTAGATAGCCACGAAAGCCTAAGACGACCACCACTGAAATCTTGGATATTAGGCTCAGCGCCCAACAACTTTCGGCAAATCTGCCGCCAATGCTGTACGTCACCCCCACCATCTAGGCTTCTAATCAGCTCACCATCAATAAGCAGGCCCATCAACACAAAGACGTCCTGTAATGTCACAGTGGCCTCTCCAACTAACAAGTGGAATGTATGAGTCTCCTGCCGCCATCTCTCGACCAAGGCTATGATACATAGGTGGTCAAGTTGAATATAACTAATCCGGCACAATCTGTAGAAATCGGCACGCATCAAGTACGGTAGTATTTAGGGGGATAAAGTTCTAGCCCAACATGTGGCGTCATTACGACGACAATGAAGCACCTGGTCACACTGTAAGAAGAAATAATGAGATAATAAATAAACAAATATATAACAACAAAAATATAATATTTGCCAATACGAAGTGACAAACTTGCTGATGCGTCCATATACTAGAGGACCTGTGATGCTCCTGTAAAGTGAGAACTGATGGGTCAACAAATTTGGGTAGTCCAACCACGTCTATACCCATAAAAGCTGTGATGTACACATACTATAAAGTTAGCTAAAAATGACTGAGAAATAACTACATTAATGCAAATAAAGAAAGAAAAAAATTACAAAAAAGCGATATAAATAAATGCTAATAACCAACAAGTAAATGCTAATAACAATATTACAAATGTCACAACGTATCATGTGACTATCAATGCACCAGGAGACTATCATTGGACAGTATTGATAACCATAAAGTAAACACCGGTGGACAATGTTCACTATAATAATGTATAGTCCATTGGATATTACGATTTTCTATAAATAATGCCTCCATCATCTACGAACAACGCCTCATCATCTCTCACACCCTCATTTACTCACTGTCATTTGTAAATTAATGGCCACCGGAGGTGTATGTAATTCTAGTAGTCGCCAAAATGCTCGAGTGTGGATCTTATCTCCGTTCCACGATGAGTATTGGTGGGAAAAATACTCTAACCCAAAGGAGTATTATGTTAGCTTACAACAGGAGTGGCCATTCAGGGTAAAAGAACAGGAGGGATTGGTAAGAGATTTGCAAAATCTCGATTAGAATAACGCATCGATGCTCTTAGCAGATGCCAAGGAGGAACAAGGCAAATTACGAAGAAGCGGTAGCACGAATAAGGCGAGAGAATAACTGAATGTTGATGCGACGATGCCATTACTTCATGCTCCAACTTGCCATCGAAATGGCTGAGGCTAGCGGGAGAGAACTGACGCCCAAGGAACGAAACAATGTATTAAGTAACGACCAATATCTGTCAAACTATTATATGTCCGATGAGGAGTGACTTACGCACTTATGTCCATTTGAAGGGGTGTTTATGTTTATATTCATTGATTTGCAAGTAGCATTAGCAGACCTTAATCCCTATGTTTATATTTAGTGATGTAAGGCTTATGTACTTTGTTTGTATTTTAGAATTAATACATAAGGTAGTTATCTACATGAAGATTTAAAAAACGAGGTTTTATTATAAAGTTCATAAAACTGCTGAACGTAGTAAAGAAACATGCATGAAATAAAATTCATACAAGAATCATGAAAGCCTAAAACAAAATACAATAAACGTCATGGATTTTCACCTTCATCAGACATGTTAATCTCAGACGAATATTGTTCGTCATTCATAGCACGTAAATAAAATTCTACCTCGTCCATTAACCCCTCCTCAGCACGCTCAGTCGCGGACACGCTGAAGGAGTGTCGACACAACCGCATTTGTATTCGATTCTCCTCTTCACGAAAACGGTGCAACGCCTTCTGCAACAACTGAGGAGTATTGGTAGGCATATTCATTGCCAATCGATGAGGAATTCGAAGATTGGATGCTCACAAGCCTGCAACCAAATTCTGAGTTCTTATAGTTCAGTATAACAACTCTTCTAACATTGTATTAACAGTGCTCCGTGTGTAATGCTTATTTGGATCCAAAGGGTACTCAAAAACTTCTTCATCGTATGCAACCTAGTGACGACCCATAACCTTGAAAATGTCATCAACAGTGTATGCGTCATGCCTAAGGAGTATTAGCATAGTTTTATAGTTGAAGTTCTACCCTCATAAAGGTAGTATTTATACAATCCATTCCATCTCCCAGCCAGCACCATGAGTTGTTGTGTCAATTAAAGTCTGCATGTCAAGCCTGAATCCATTTCAGCAATCACGTGAAGCCATTATAGGCATTGCACCGTTGATGTGAAAGGCTGTAGAAATTGACACGACAAGTCCATAAAAGGCTGGGAAAAATGTCATCAGTCTCAGTCCATTGCAGTCATTTGGAAGTATTTATTGTTAGGGTATTTCAAGCTTCACGTGAAGCCTGAAAAGTAATGTACCATACCCTATAGTCTGAATCCATTTCAGGAATCACGTGAAGCCATTATAGGTATTGTACTGTCTCTGTGAGAGGCTATAGAAATTAACATGACAAGTCCATAAAAGGTTAGGAAAACAACCTTCAGTTTCAGTCAATTTCAGCAATTTCAAAGTATTTAGTGTTACTCCATTCAAAGCTTCACGTGAAGCTTGAAAAGTAATGTACCATACCTATCATGTCACGAGGGGTTAATGCAAGTTTTAAGTGAAGGATGACATAACAAGTGTTTAGTATGAATCCATTGCACTGTACAAAACCCTTCACGTGAACCATTGAGTCTAAAACCATGATATTGTCCTCCACATAGTGGCATCACTTGGGTAATCAATTGCAGGCTTCACATGAAGCCATTACAGCCTATATAAGTTGAGTGATAACGTCAATAAGTCATAAACCTCACCCACACCTGCAAAGATGCTGAAGCGAAAATGCATACGGGGTGCGTCGTCCAGTCGTTCGGTCCTAGGCAACGACATGCACTCAAACAACCTATCGTAATGCATGATACGACGGGTCCAGTTAGCCATATATTCATTGGCGAGGCATCCCAACGACCACCCCGCGGTGTGACAAACGACTAATGCAACAGGTTGAGGTTGCCGTGGGAAGACTTACTCGATAAACGGCATGAATAAGAGATGTATTGCCAATGGCATGGCCTCCTTGTCCCAAAAGCCCGTTCAGCTAAGGTGTGGGACAGTCCGTCATATTCAAGTAGTAAGTTCATAAAAGGGCTTGAACGTGAGATTAACCAAATGCAACGAAGATTGGATAGGTATCATTTTACAAAGCATGCAAAGAAAGAATGTGCTGATCCAACACAACGAATAATAGACATTATTGAAGTTCCATTACTGGTATCTGACCCAGAACTTTCGAACTTCTCAGAAGAAGAAGGCGACGATGACTATATGAACTATCTACCTAGTAGCCTTTCAGTTACTGGCAAATCACTGTGCTGTTACGAACATGGTCCATAAAGCTTATTCATGTTTCTAGTTAAGTTTGGTGTGAAGTAAGTTAATATGTAATGATAATATTTGCCATCTTATGTTTCATATAACATGTCCATGTAGTGGTCATAGTTGAGATTTTCTGTTTCATGTAATATGAGTCTATGTTATTCTAAGTCCATGATTCGATAGAGACAAGACAACTACCTTACATAACAAAATAAATTACATACATAACAAAATATAGTTGCTTAAGGTGTCCAAAATACATTAAGGTGTCTAAACAACAATTACTACTATGCCACTCGTCGAAGCCTCTCCGAACATTTTCGCTTGTCATGCCCAGTTTGTTGACAAAGACTGTAGTGGTAGCTATGCTTTGGCCTAGAGGTGTCCATTTCATTGCGAATACGAGCCGTTTTGGGTCAACTTGGCTTTGGACTCGGTAATCTCAAATGGCCTGTATTAGGGAGCAACATGGGCATACTACTCAAGGGCCAGTAATCTTTATGGGGCATTGGGCTAAAATTAGAATCTCAAATGCGTGGGTATACATCAATTCTATACTTTGGTGCCACCAAATAAAATGGATCAATGCCTAAGTCCGCGGTGACAGCAAGCATGTGCGAACATGGATATTTATTGATGATGTATTTTGAACAAGAATAGCTGAGCTGGTTAAGTCTTACAACCTGCTTGTGCCCACCCAGCATCCCGTGGTGTGTGGTTTCGACCTCACATTCACCTTCTTGCCTGTGAACGAAATTCAAATAAGTTTTATTGTCACAAAAATACTTGTAATCTTAAAAGTGATGGCAACGCATTTATCTGTTAAACGCTCTTAACAAATGTGTATTTCCTTTGCACTGGTATTTTTCTATTTGTTTTTGTAGCTTGCGGCCATACCTCACACTAGTAGCCCGATTCTTAATACACGCAATTCTCCTCTCGTCAAAATACTTAACAAGCCGGTGGAATGTAGTTTCCACACATACTGTGATGGGCACATTCCGAGCGTCCCTTAATACACTATTAAATCCCTCTGATAGGTTTGTAGTCAAAATCCCTCACCTACGACCTCCATCATGTGCAAGTGTCCACTTTTCAGCCTCTATCTTTTGCAACTAATTTAATGCCTCTGGTTTAAGATTTTCAATCTCCTTTATAATCAAGTTGAACTTCCGAATTTGATAGCAACTACCAGCCTCCATACCAAATCCATGAGTTTTATGTTGCTGAATTTCTTGTTGAAGTTGCTGCGGACGTGCCTGAGGCAATATCGATGATATCCAACCGGTCGCAGACGCAGATGTTCCCAGTACTGCGGAACAACATTCAACAGACCCCTGTGCTTATCAGATATCAGTGTGATGCCCTCACGGTTAGGCACTACAAGCTGTCTCAAGTTCTTAATAAACCATGACCATGACGCTGTATTCTCTTCATCTACAATGGCAAAAGCAAGTGGTAAAATATGTTTGTCGCCAGTTAATGCGGTAGCTACCAACATTTTCCCGGTGTATTTTCTATTAAGGAAAGTCTCATCAATGCCGATAACAGGAGGGCAATGAGCGAATCCATTGATGACGGGTTTGAAAGCCCAGAACATGTAATTAAACACCATCTCATCCGGCGTAGTTGACAGCAGCACATTTCAGTCTACAACTATCCCAGGATTAAAGGTCTATAGTGCCGTCATGTACCAGGGAAGCTTCGTGTATAACTTGTCCTAATTCCCAAATATCACCTCAATGACTTTTGTTTTTGCAAGTCATGCCTTCTTGTAAGATATTGTGTGCTCCAATATAGTTCGTACGGTGGTGATAAGCGATGCTACCTTCGTTTCCGCATCTGCTTGTACACAAACACCGACCACATTCAAGTGTACACATAAACAACTCCTGTGTTAATTTTAAATTACATTGGTTTAAAAGAAATATAGTTTACCTTAACTGAGTCCAGTATGATCGTCGTAATGAGATCAGTATCAATTTTACTGCGATCCCTCTCCAATCTCGCAAATACACAATGTTGTGGATCGGGATACGTCTTTACCTCAAAGAAACCATGTTTCTCTTTCTTTAAAGCTCAAAACCTCCAGTTGCAATCATGCTTGCACCTTACATCCCAAACCTTCTTACCCGTTTCCACCAACACATACTGTTTTCTTTTCTTTACATTGTACATCTTTACTGCATACTTCACTAAATCTTTGTCTTTAAAGATCATCCCCTTTTTGAACTCTATGGTCTCCGAGGTCCATACGTTCCCACGATAATAAAGGTTCCGACTAGTTACGGTAGCGTCACCACCCCCCTCCAAGTTTGTAAAGAAAGGGATAAGAGTGTACCGTTCGGGTATAGCAACCGAGGACGATGGCGATTCACCAAATTCAGGCCCTCGTCATCAGATTCATCATCAGCCATTAGTTTAGCATCAATGTCCTCATCCATGTCTAGATCAGGACCTGCACTGTCAAGTATGCATCCCTCACCTCCATCAACACCCATATTAATGTACTCATCAACAGGTGGGTGAAATTTGTTAATTGGGGAAGTCAATAGGTGTAGTGGAGATAGACGCTTAGCCCCTGAACTTGTACCAATATCGCGTTGCATTAGCGATCCCCTGACTGTGTATGACCCATACGTTGGATAATATGGGTGTGGGGACATATCGGTATGCTGTGAAGCCGTAGTGTAAGATCCTTGCGTCAACATCCCAGTGAATGAACCAGAAATGCCACTGTATGCCCCCTGAGTTAACATCCCATTGAATGAGCCGGGAACATTATATGCCCCATAACTTGAATATATCGGATCTGGTACATTAAACTTGCTCGTTATGTTCTCTTTCTACACGTAAAGTTTAACATAATTCAGTGTGAGAAAACACAGCTGGATGTCCAACACACTATCTAAGGTCATGTCATCATTGATAGGCATCTTCTTGTAATAAATAAACCTCTTCCATTGTCTATGGGGATATCTGCATATCAACTTCAAAGGAATGTTTTCTCCTTCGTCTACAACCCTGGGCATAAGTAACTATTCTAATTCTTCAAGTGTTGTTCTAAGTTGTATAGTGTAAAACCCTTCTATTCGGTATCATATGATATGCCTTCGTCAGGGTCTTGTACTATTATCCCGCCCCAGTAACACATCACTTTTATGGTACCCATTCAGTGTACTAACTCAACATATGAAAATACAAGTTAGATGAAATAGATCTTAAATTTAAATTTAAATATTCACTGTCAACAAGTGACATAAAGTTAAAAAGTTGAAAGAAAAATAATCTGTGAACTTGTTGGGAAAGATACACGAGGAAAATAGGTCCACTAAGGGAGTTAAATTTGTTACTGCTTGTTATGGAATTATTGGTATGAAAGCTTTTTAAATGCAAACTTCATTCCTAAATAAATGAGTTTCTTCATTGTGTTTTTTATTTCATTTTGCTATTCTTTTAGGGTTCATTAAATTTCTGGATCCTTACTATATGCTGCTTATCACAAAAAGAAGAGAGATTGGTGCAATTTATGGCCATGACATATATGATGTCTCTAAAAGTGTGCTAATTCCCCTTGCAAATTCTAAGGTCCGGGCCTACCTCGTTGATTCTAATAATGAGAATAGATAATTGTCCATTCTATTAGTATATGCCTTTGTCAATATAACTCCCAAATTTGCATAAATGAATGTTAAAATGTTTTATACTTGTTTTTACGTATATTGGTATATACCTCTAATCTAGATGTTTGAATTGAGTTAATTTTATGTATACATAAATATGCTCAATCACTTATAAATCAGATATATAGGCTGATACTTTAAAATGTCAAAATCACAATAGGAATGGGAATGGGATAGAAAAAATGTAATAGATTTGGTAAGTACTGGTAATAAAGAGGGCATACCGCAGGACTAGAATGCAACTTTAATTAATGGCGGTGCCAATCAATGGAGGGAGAGAGAATGCAACTTTAATCAACCGACCAAGCCCAAGAACGCAGCTTCAATAAATCGACCAAGCCCAAGAACACAGCTCCAATCAATGCCGTTTACGAAAAATGCACTTCCCCAAATAAATTTCTCCAAATCCCTAAACCTTAATAATATCTTTTGAGATGAAAAGAGAGCGTGGAGAGAGAGAGAGAGTGCAATATGGGGGACAGACTGAGCCAGAGCTAGCGAGCAATGGAGGAACTCAATCAACTGAGCCGTTGCAACGAGAGTTCGTCGATAGACCTAAAAAATCAGATCTGGGAGCGTCATTGAAGATGATGTGTATATATATGAAATGCCTGTTAAAAGCGTCATTCCAGATAAAGCTTTGTTTAAATTTAATTAGAACTGAAAGCGTTATTCTCTTTGACGCTTTATGTTTAAATTAGAAGCGTCAATCATAATAACGCTTTTCATATTAAAACAAAAAACGTCAATATGAATGACATTTTTCATATTAACTTATTCACGTTTTTTTTATATTCGTAAATTTAAATTTGATTAGAAAATATTAAATGTAAAGTGTTATTAGGGATTGATGCTTTTGTTAAAAGCGTCAATTCCTAACGAGGTTTAGCGGGGTTTGGTAAATATTAAAAATTTAACTATTATTTAATATATTACTAAAAATAAATCTGTTTTCGCAAAATGCCCTTTTGCTCTCTGCACAAAAGATCTCTGTCTCTCTCTCTCGACACCATAGGCAACGATACCTGATTCCCCAGTCTTCTCTCTTGGCGGTACTAGTGATTCGTTAACGTCTGTTAACTCTAAGCACTTCTATTCAATCCAAAGCGGGTAATTCTCTTTCTCTCTCTCTCTCTCTCTCTCTCTCTCTCTCTAAAGCAGAACTAATCCTCTCTCTCTCCGTATGTACATGTAGTGACTACTGTTTGAAGATGCATCAAGGGTATCCGAACAGTGGAACCCCCGATTTGGCACAACTTCAATCTGTCATGCATGCAATCGAACTGGCTTGCAGTTCCATTCAGGTTACATTCCCTTTTGATTTCGCTCATGTCTCTGTGTCTGAAAAATTGAAAGACCAGAAACGAACACTAATATGTTAGGTATATAGAGCTTAGAAATGCACTGCTTGGTTGCCAAGAGAACTGGGGAAATATAGGAGGAAAATGGGGAATTACTAATTGTCAGGTGGCTGGAATTTGTTGGATCCTAAATGTAATCTAATTCGTCCTTGTGTACTCATGCGAATATATAAAACGCGAGTCCTAACCAATTACCTACAAACATTGTGAATAGTCGTCAATCACTGATTTCACTTCACAACTTGAATCATCCTTGCGTTCTGTATGTAATAGTTTTACTAAATTCCTTCCTCTAATTGCTATAAGGCTATGCATATCAGATCTCTTACACTAAAACAATGACGGGAGAGTATGATCTAAACATTGTGTTTGATAAAGGACTAGTAATTCTCACTGTTCTGTGAAGTTTAGGGTTGATGTGAAGATGCTTATTCGTCGTGATATGGATCTCATCACCACCATTAACCACAACAATGCCCCCTTTAAAGAAGTTGACATTCATGAGATCCTACCTTTTTGACCTAACAAGAGTCACTTTTTATCAGACATCCACTGATTGTGATGAAGTCTTCAATCACTTTCCTTTTTCTTCCATTACATCAATAATCAATGTTTCTTTCTGTAGGGTACAAACCATTTCAATTAGAATTATGCTGATTGTGGTGTAAGTCTTCAGTAATCGGCTTCATCCTTTGGTGGCTTCTACAATGATAGTTTTTAATTTCGTCAAAATATTTGCTCGTTGACCTGGAGCTGAACTTCTAGTAATGTAGCCACTGCCTGGTTTGTGATGATCTTCTACCTGTTATATCCCAACCTGGAAATATATCACAACCTGGAAATACTAATGAAGGGAGGAAATATGCAGAGAACACTTCAAGTGGAAGGGTCTACTGGCTAACTTTGAACGTTTTAAAAGAGATTTTTTTATTCAATTTGAATCCTAAATCATATCAATTTTCTGGTAAGCTAACCCAATACAATGAAGGGAGATTAACATGATCCCTGGGTTTAAAGGCAGTGGTCAGATGGATTCCTGTATCCACTAATGAGCAAGTGGATCTCTTGGCTAAGAAGGGTTAAGGGAGCATGTAGATAGTTGCCATTGCCATTACCATTGCCATTGCCATCGCCATTGCCATTGCCATTGCCATTGCCATTGCCATTGAGGGGCACCTTTAACCCCCTTGAGCTTCCTTGGGGGTTGTTGGGAGTTTGGGGTTATTTGGGTTGGGATTTGGAGGTTTTTCAAGTCATCTATGCTTTAGCAATTCTAAAGTTGTATATCTCTTTGGTTGTGGGATTTTATTCTATTTTCTTCTCTCTTGCTTTTGGGCTTGCAAAATTTCTCCTTTTAAACTTTTGTAGGCATGGTGATCGGGCCTGAGAAACGAACTTAGACTACTTACATATCTTGACGGTGCAAAAGGCATCTTGAACATAAATGATTTGTAGTTAACTCTCTTAATATTTATTGTTTATTATAAAAATTTAGCATCCGTCCTATCCGAAGAGGCATGGATACGGACATGACACGACACACTGACACGACAATTTTAAAAAACTAGAGGACATGACACGACAGGGACATGACAAAAATTATTTATATTTTTATATTTTATATAGCAAAAATATATTTTTTATATATCTTTTTTATTTTTTATATATTGAATCACGTGTAAATGATTACGGGTAATAGCCCATTAGGCCACTTGGGTTTACAGACAAAGCTCTTTGCTCCTCTCTCCCTCCTTCCTTCTCCCGATAAATTAGATCCATAGCTCTTGCAAACCAAGAAACAAGTTAAAGTGTCCCAAAAATGGACACTGTCTGAAGAGTGTCAGACGTGTGTTTGACAAAAACAGAAAAAAAAAATTAGGATGTGAGAGTGAGCGTGTCTGACACGTGTCCGATAAGTTTTGGTGTTCGACATGTGTCGGACATGGGCACGTCACTCTACCAGGCATGTCCGTGCTTCTTAGGACTCCCATCTTACTCCTTATGTAGGCAATGGTTAATAGTAAAATTTTGTAAATCAGTGTTATGTACCATTAGGCAAGCAAAATTTCCTTGCCTGTACAACTCGTATCCGGCTTTATATGCACCTTGATACCATTTTTGGTGAGACATTAAGATCACGATCAGATAATATGTAACTTTATAAGGTTACAAAATTCTATATGTCCAAATGGAAAATGATATATAGTTATCTCATTGAGTTGATCTGCATTTTTTGGTTCAGCCTTCATGTTTCTCGAACGATATCATTTCCAACATTTTGCGCTCATGCACATACGTATACATCTATTTGCTTTGTATACACACTCGCACGCACTCACACAAATATATTTGTATGTGTTTCTGCACATGAAGCTATGGACACATGCATGAACACAAACACAGTCAAACATCTTGGTTAATCTTTAAGCAGATGCATGTCAACCCGGCAGACGCTGAGGCAACTATTTTATCACTATGTCAGTCTCCTCGGCCATACCAGGCATGTCAATTTATTCTTGGTAAGTTGATACAATTATTTACGATTACATGACTCAAGATTTTTCCTTACTTTAGTTGGAAGTTGATCAATTGACTCTTTTGCCCTATGACATTCTTAGGATGCCGTTTGCAATGGACCAAAAACTCGATAAGATAAGTTTAAATTGATTGGGTTTGAACTTTAGTTGTTGGTAAATGCTCTACCTCTAAACGAAAATTGAACATAGATGGAAAAGGTGTGAAATCAGCTTCCAATAAATTAGTAGTAACTTGGTTTTTGGCTGGACAAAATACTTATCTGTGTGGTTGGACATGATACATTTTGGATCCTAGACAGCCTCTAAAATTATCATTTGATGGAAGATTTTGGTTAATTAACCTGCTCTCCCTCTGCAGCTACACAACTAGAAATTCTATTTGGTTGCCGCGTAGTGATTATTAGTGAGGGAGTTTGTTGGATCCTCTGATGTAGCCAGTTATGGTTCTTTGTGAAACAATACAATAAATTCTTTAGTTGAATTTAAGTTTTATATTCAAGATTAGAAATAGGTAAAGAAAGAAATGAAGATTGAGAGAGAGATGGGGGAGAGGGAGGGAGGGAGGGAGGGAATGGAAAAGAAATAGTTATCCTACATTTAAGTTTTTGTGCTGAAAAATCACATTATAAGTCAAGAGGAGGGAGATAAGAATAAGAAAAAACTCCTTGAGGCTGCAGTTGGATCTCGAAAATAAGTAGGGTAAGGAGAGGAAATTGCTAAAAAATTGCTTACTTTCTGAAGCAGCTTTTAGCATTATTCATTCATTTCCTTCTTTTGAGGACCCAAATGGAACTTAAAGGATATTGATTTGTGCTTCAATCATGAAAACTTAACAATCAAACTGAGGAACACAGTGGGAAGAAGTTTGTCATACATGTGGACAAGCCCTTAGGTTTTTTTTTTTTTTTTGTGTTGTTTGTAGGGTGTTTTGGGGGTTGAGAGAGAGAGAGAGTGTGTGTGTGTGTGTGTAATAAATATTCTTTCCCACAATAATGCTTATTTATAGGTTCTCAATAGCCCTTAAGAAGCTGTGGAAATAATTTACTACTCATATTACTGAATATACTAACATTTTGGGACTCTAATTCTATTGTGAGACCACTAGAATTATAATTAAGAAAAGCACAGCAATATTTGGTGTGAGACTTCAACTAAGACTTTAATGACTAAAATAAGTTAATTGGTACACTATCTTGGGGAGATCCTTCATCATTATTGTGATTTTGGTAAATCCTAATTGATTCATCCTATTAGCAAAGGCTTGTGATATTAGGGTAGGAGGGTGTATCATTATCAACACAATCTTTTTTGTTCTGTCAGGATGCAGGAGTGTTTTGGATTTTCCTGGGTATTGATTGTGTGTAAACTAAGTTACATTTCTTTGCTAAATGGTGTAAGTGGCTTTTACAAAACCTTTGACGCAACTTTAACTTTTTCTTTTTTGTTATTGTTAACATTATGAGAAAGTAGAAATCTTTCAGTTGGACTAGGAGTTGGAGATACATGTGAGAAGACATGCCTTGATGTAAGGCATACTTATTGGAGAATATTGAAAGAAAGTGTTTATGCAATTTGCATTATGTAGTGTAGACAAAGCTCTGATATAACTGATTGAAGTTATAATTTTTCTGTTTTTGTTTATGAGAAACATATATAGTTATATATGTACATATATGTACATAGGTTTTTTGGATGCTTATACACAACTCTTATAGTAATATTTTCTTGGGAAATTACATTTATCCCCATGTTTAGCCATAAAAACACATTATCCCCTGCGGTTAAAAAGGCAATAACTTTTAACCTCCTTGTGGTTGTGACTGAAGTGTAACCATCATTATTTCCTTCCAAATTGATGGCACGTGTTTCAAGCCCCATAGTTAAAAGTTTTAATTTGAAATTTGAATACTTCGACTCCCTCTTCATCTGTCACACTCTTGAGTTCCTTCCTCTCTCTATCTCTTTCTCTCTCTCTCTCTCTCCGGTTAGACTCAAAAAACCACAGTAGTCAAGCTGGCTCACCTCCTCAAAAAATCTCACTTGCAATTTCCATGGCTTCAAACACTTTCATTCACCCCCTTATTGTCCAACACTATCCATGATCTGGATCATCTTCCTCTTCACCATCTCTCTCTCTCTCTACAACTATGGGCCACCTGCCACCACCACCTCTTTTCACTTTGTCGACCGTTTGCCACCATCACCTTTGCAACCAACGCTGCTCGTACCCTCCACCGCCTTCATTTTCATGATAACTCTCTTTTTTTTTTTTCTCACCCCTCTGATTCTCTCTATAAAACTGAGCACCAATGACCAACATCTGATGGCAGCACCACCTTGGCTATCTTTACACCCACACCCTGCACTCTCCTCTCTCTCTAAAACTTATGCCACACCTCCATGGCCTAATCCCCCAATAGCCACTACCATCTTCCTCACCTCCAATCACCACGCCCCTTAACTACTAGTGCGCCTCTCTCTTTTCCACTTTCTCTCTCTATAAACCTTCCCCAGCTTAGTTGAGCACCTTTGCCAGGCACCACCTCTAGCTTTCTTTCTTTTTTCTTGCTCTCTCTCTCATTCTCACTTTATCATCACCGAATGCCACCCTCAACTTGCCACCACATTCACTATTGGTGAGCTTATGACCGACGCATAACTAGACTATAGTTCCACCCAATGTTTTAAAAACCGGACTGTACATACCAGTTCAACCGGTTGAACTGTCGATTGGTTGAAGAAACGGTCTAGTCAGCCCTCTTTTGGTACCCGGTCAAACCTAGTAAGAACCGTGGTTGAACTGTGACCCAATCAATTGAACCAGTGTTGGACAAACTGGTTCAATCTTTTAAGACAAAATTTTAGGTTTTAAGTATCAAAACTAGTGTAGAAAAATAAGACACCTTTTATTACTATTAATAAATAAATTAATGACATAATTATGACATTACGGACCAATAACGGTTGATCCGACGGTTGAACCGGTGACCCGTGACCCACTCTCTTTTTTGGTTCACTCAATGGTCCGGTTTTCAAAACATTGGTTCCACCCATAGCCCCATACCGCTGCTTGCTCATCTTTTTTTTAGTATGCATATATACACACACACATATATAAACTCTTCATTGTAAAGCACTAGCAGGTGTGGATGATTATTTGCTTTATATATGTTTGGAAATATCCCAAGCATGCATGTACAATTTTCTTTTTGCATCCAGTTTATGTGATAGTTTAAATGTGTAAATATTCCTGAACCTTTCAGAAGATCAGAACCAGATAATTTATCAATATCTTAGGATGGAATGATGGTGTAGAATTTAAGATGTGCATGATTGTGATGTATACATAATTCATTAGTGTTATGCTTTGAGGTTCTGTAATGGACTCCAAAGAAGTTGATTTCAATCTTTTGAAAAGAATCCAAAACACCATCCTGTAGCTAGTTTTGGAGTGTATGATGGTCATGAGCTCATAGGATAAATGTAATCGCTCATGCTAATAATTCTTCATTTTATCCAGAGAATTCTCAGGTGGCAAATGCAAGGTTTCAGGCTGCTGCAGCAATTCGAGATGCAGCTATCAGAGAATGGGTGTTTCTTACACCTGATGAGAAAAGAGGCTTGATTAGGTAATTTACGAGTGGGGAACTGGACTCCATAAAAATCATTCATGACAGCAGACTATTGTTAATAGTGCACAGTCACATATTTTCTTAGTGTCATCACTGTCATGCAATCTTCATAGATATATTTTTATATTCCGCTCACATTGATATTCAATGCATGCAGTTTTTGTATGTGCTTTGTTATGCAACATGCTAATTCACCCGAGGGCTATGTACAAGCAAAAGTTTCTTCAGTTGCCGCACAGTTGATGAAAAGGGGCTGGTATGTTGTTCATAAATTTGATTCTAACCTCCTAATTTTACAACGTTTTGCATGTTGTTTTGTATTTTTGATGGGAATATGTGACCAGTTACTGATGATACATTGGATCATTTAAAGATCTTTTTGTTGGCTTGAATCAATTAGGTTGTGGCCATGCAGGTCAAGTTTCAAGAGTTAACATATGTATACATGCATATATATATATATATATATATATGAAACTGACAGAACTACATTCATAATGATGCTTAGCCATTTTGGGGAATGCTAGCTAGGTTATTATTATTATTATTATTTATTTATGAGAAAATAAGCATGATGCTTACCTGCCGATCACTTAAGGGGGAGCATGCACGCCCCGGGTGGGTTTGGGGAGGGAATCTTTTGTAATGAAATATGATTGGCCAAACAAGATAAATTGAACTCAGGTCTGTACCACATGAATTGCTAGTCAAATTCTCTTCTTCCTCTTCCTCTTTTTCTTCTTTTGGAGTGAAAGTTATGACCGATATGTATTATGAAGCTTGACTTTAGGAACTTTGATTGTATTATAACACTTACAAATGGAACTGCAACTTTATGTTTCTATGAAGACATGGAGGAACCATAGTTCCGTACAGTTAGTATTTTAAGTCTATATTACATGACCTTGTATAATTTCAGACACAGTGCTGTTGATGGAGTAGATTATTATGATGGAAAGAGAAAAGAGGGATACATTGGAAAATAAGCGTACAAATTTGTAAGAACATAGATAATTAGCTTGTTGCTTAGTTTCAAATCAAAGAAAAAGGTATCATCTAACTATTCTACATAAAAAATTGACTAAATCTTTTCTGTTGGTAATTTGCTTTCCAGATATTTTTATTAGTGATTTTGATCCTTGATATGATATTTGACTTTTTCCAAAACATCACAGCATCATACATGTGTGATTGTGCCATTGTATGTACATACATAAAGGCCATTACCTAGTAGCTGTCTTGCTAATGTGAGCTGCAAGGAGGGTCTATGTTAGATGGACTCAGATATGAGTATCAGGTTGTGTCTCTAGGCCTCAGACCTCCCTAAACTCCGAACTCTTAAGATATTGGGATATGTATCCAAAAGTTGAGTATCAGTGTCTTACATATTTACATACATTGTATTTTATATAACAATTAAAAATAGAATGTTGTTATTATTTGAGTGATATATGTGAAATTAGATCAGATTTAGTGGGGAAAGTCAATTTCTATATTTTATCCATGCAACAAGCCAAAAAGCTTTCATTAGTATCAAATATGAGCTTCTTCTTCTTCTTCCATGGTTAGTTACTAAAGGATCCAAGTGTTCCGTTTGGGTATGGTGGTCAAACTCATATCTCATACTCTTACCCTCGTCATATCTTGTTGATACCTTGGGTGGAGGAGTAGAAGAGTTTATGTTACGCTGGGACGGGTGTATTGGTTATAGTCCTAACCTTTAGCTTTATCCGCAAAACCACATTTTCACACTGGCTGCTGATCTAGCCAATGCAGTGTCTAGTGAACCAGGTAATAGCCTCAAAGCCTTTGCATATCTTAATACAAGTCTTCTTCCTCCAACAAATATGCAAAAGGTAGGCTTGGGAGCTTCATGAAGAGTTAACTGGCGACTTCTCGGTCAATTGCTGAACTACCAAGCATCAAATAGCTACCATTTTTGGAAACAACATTAAGTGGATAGGAAGAGCCGCTGTAGAATCCAGTTACGCACATAAAACTTTCTTGCAATACTTTACATATTCTTTGGCTTCGGATCACATGAAGCCCGTATGGATGCCCTGCTTTTTCCAACAAGGCTTACCATTTTGTAAGTGTCGCGCTATTGGCCAAGGACCTGGCTCCTGATAACACTTTCATAGAATTCCATCAACTTCTTTTGCTTATCAAAGGTTCATAAATCAAGTAGCATGGACAATAACACTAGATATGGATGCAATATGACATTGGCCTAAAGACGTGATAATGTGAATAAATGATAAAAGTTGTCCATTTGTGTGTTTCTATTTAATAACCAAGTGTTTCTATTTAACAACCAAGTGTTGATCCTTGTTTTAACTTTCAACATATTCAAAGTTCTGACTTCACTGAAACGTAGGTGAGCGTGGCCCTTGATGTCTTAGAGTGAGACATCTTGCAGACAGAGGTGGTAAATTGCTTGAGTTACTTCTTCTATTACCCAATGTACCCAATTACTTTAGCAGTGCGTGTTGCAATCTTTTGCAGATATTACTGTAAATGAGTAACACTTAACTCATTGTTGCATGAAACTCCTTATTAGCCACTAAAGAGAATTTGAAAATCTTCATAGTTATTTCCGCTGTGTGTTCTGTGTGTAGGCTAGACTTTATGGCTGCTGAGAAGGAGGCTTTCTTGAATGAGGTATTAGTTTTATCCCCCAAAACATACTTTAGTTATTTTCCTATATGTTATGATACTGATTCTTGCGCAACTGTAACTTCTTTTCTGCTGTTTTCACCTATATTTTTTTTTTCTTTTTTCGTTTTTCTTTTTTCTTTTATGGTATTTGTTATTATAGTAACTTGTTTTAGGACATTTAGTTTGTGTACTGCGTGAAATAAGTGTTAAGCCTTCATTCCTCCTTCCTCCCTTATGCAAAGGCTTTGTATCTGTTAGTTTCATGAACAGTGAATCACTCTAATATGGTCTAATTCCTCCATATCATTCTTTGGGAGAGGTCATTTTCGTTTTTTGTTTTTTTGCCTTTTCTTTTCTTAAATGTTTTCTGGACCTCTAGGTAATTTGTAGCATGAGTTCTGCATGTAGCATAAGTACAGGTAGATTAATATGTGTGTGTGGAATCGTATGAGGGGTGAGTGGTCAAACCTGTAGAGGGTGACCCTCTGGGAAGTTAACGGTAGACGCTGTCTAGGCGGAGGACCACTGGAGGTGGAGGAGAGAGAGTTGAGGTGGTCCAAGGAATAGAGAGAGAGTGGCAGTGTCCTAAAGAGTTTAGAGAGAGAGGTTGGTGGTGAGCATTCAATGTGGAATGAATGTCTTGTCAATGACGAATGAAGGCCCCCTTTATATAGGTGAGGGAGATACTTCATTGGTCATTCAGTTGTCGAGATTTTCGGTGATTGGCTCCTCAGACCTGAGCGGAGCCCTTTGTTGATTGACTCCTCAGTCTAAAATTTCTCGAAGACCGACATTTTGACTGTCAACTCTGTAACTCTGTAGGCGACAGTGATTCAGTGATTTAGACGATGGTTCAGGCATTAAATGTGCTTTGTTGTTTGCTTGGAGATCCCTTTCTTTCTAAGACCGGCCGGAGGGACAAGGCCTTTCGGCGAGCCCTTAACTCCAGCCTCCAATTCACTTGTCTCTTGATTATCCCGCGTGGAGTTTCTTATATCATGCTCCCAACCTAGGTTATGGAGATACGTTTATGTGGAGAATTATGCTAAGTATGGAGATGCGGCGAAGAAGTTCCGTGGCTGAGCCAGGAGGTGCCGAGCGCTAAATCATGTCCTGAGGTCACCTGTAGGCAAGGACCTTTTGATGTCTTAGTTCGGAAGAAGCGCTCTTCGTGTTTTTCTCAGTGGGTGAGCCAACTTGGTTGACACGTCGCCTCGGTGGGCTGCCACGTGGAGTCAAACATGGGAGGAGGAGCAGTACGGGAGAGCGGTGAGTTGCTTGAGTGTCCTTGTACGGAACGGAGCTGAACACTTGTATCTACAATATGCCCCTTGTGCATGCGCCCTCACTAATACTGAGGGTGCGCGTACACACTATTGGAGATAGTTTGTGATAAGTTTGGGGACTTGGAGTAGTAGTTTTGTACTCTGGAGGATTTTTTTTTTTTTTTTCTCACACTTGTTGGAGTGATGGGATTTACCTAACTAATGGGGAAGAGTGCAATTGTACTTTGGTTGGAAGGTTTGTAATGCCCATTGGGTGCAATGGTGTAAGGGAGGCTTTGTGCAGGTGTCGGGCTAGTATAAATAGGAGCTTGAAATCATTTTGCCCCTTTACAAAATTTTGGAGAGTCTTATGAGTTCTCTAGTGCTTTGAGATTCCCTTTGTGAAGGTTTTCTATTTGAGTGCCTTGGTCGAAAGTTTGGTCGCGATCGAGGAATTTGTTCGTGCTTGATATCACCGAGCCTTGTTTTGTCGAGGTTTGTCGAGGAGGGAAGAGTTTGACCGAGGAGGGACCCACCGAGAGAGCTGCCTAAGTGTTTTGATGGAGCCAAGTTAACTGGGTGGAGGTGCATTGACTTAGCTTTTGATTTTATAGGGTGTGGGTGCTACGGTTGGATATTTAATAGAGTGTGGCTTTTGTGACAATTGGGTTGAAGTAAAAGCTTAGTCTACTGGGGGGACCCGAGGCTCCGAGGAGTCCAATTCGGGAGTTCACCCTGTTGCTATATTGAGGGGATTCGTTTATTGAGGTGAGTTTTTCGGGCCGAGGGTTCTTTGAGGAGGAAGGAGGTTTGAAGGCTTGGAGAGGTTTGACTGAGGCAGACCAGTGAGGTGAGCCAGGACTTTCCACCGAGGCGACCCAGATCGCTTATTACCGAGGTGACCTAGGGGGTTAGTACTGAGGCAGCCCAGTCAGCTTTGTTATTGAGGTGTCCTTCATCGAGGTGGGCTGTTGAGGGCGTGTTCGAGGTTTCTACACCGAGGCGTCGCGACAAAGTTTCTACACTGAGGCATTCTGGAAGCTTTCACTGACGTTGCGATCTGTGAAGGCTTGGGTTGCTGGGATTTTGTGTAAGAGTTGTCCGAAGATTGTTAGGGCTTTGTCGAGACCCACGTTTCATGAAGGCAGCTGGGTTTTGTTTGAAAATTGCTAGGTGTATCACGAGAGTGATGTTGGTGTTGGTTATTACGTGTGTTGGTGGTACTTGCCAAAGTTGTGCGCTTCTTGCGCGCTAGGTGTTTGACAAATTGTTGCAACGTGGAGGCTACTTGGGTGAGGTAGCTGGTGGTTGGGTGTGGGCGAGGGAGGGGACCGAGGAGGCTGGGCGAGGGAGGGGGGTGCCAAGGGGTGTGGGCGAGCCATCTTGACCTAGGGGAGTGGGCGAGCCATCTGGGGTGTTTGGTTGAGGCTTAGGGAGAGCCCTTAGGCGAGGGGAGTAGCAGGGGGGGGGGGGGGGGGGGGGGGGGGGCGGCTTAGGTGAGGCTTGTGATCGAGTTTGGGCGAGGGAGGCTTGGCAGGGCCTTTGGCCGAGGCAACGTTGGGCGAGGGAGGTGAGGGGTGTTTGGCAGAGGCTTGGCGACTGCCTTGTGGGTGAGGGGACTAGCCGAGGGTTGGTGGAGGTCTCTTAGGGAGGGGTTGATCGAAGTTGGGGGAGGGGTTGACCAGCAGAGGGAGGCTTTGACCGTTGGTGGAGGGGTTGACCAGAGCGGTTGAACTAGGGCGGCTTAACCGGATTGGCCAAGATTGTTGGGTTAGTTGTCGGGTTTTGAATTTTTTTCAGTGATTTTGAAGAATGGCTAGTCAAAGGCAGATGAGACATGCTGTTGTCTCTCGTGTGGGTAAGTATCCGAGCTTAAAGCGAAGTAAAGGCAAAGATCCTTATTTTGTTCCTGGGCTGATCATTGGTATCGGGCTCTATATTTGAAAGGTGATAAGTTTTGGAATTTTTTTAAAACATTTAATGATCATGCCCCTTGTTTGGTGGATGCGATTTTGTTATTTCCCGAGGCTGAGCGGGAAGTTGAGGAGTTGATTATGTCTGGGTCGGTGCACCGTTTCTGTGTTGAATGGTGAGACTTTCCATATAGCTTTCTTCGGTATGAGAGTTATGTTAACCCTTACAGAGGGATGGATGTGTGGATGCGTGAAGTTTTGGAGAACGAGACATCGGTAGAGTTGTTACAGAGAGCTCACATTTTGCATGCTATTCGGAGCTTGACGGAGTGCTGCATTTCCAGAGACAGGGGTTGGCTGTTCACGATTATATTTCGGTGGAGTACTTATACCCATACTTTTATTACTCATTGGGCTGAGCTAAGTCTGACATTGGAGGATGTCTGTGAATTTATGTGGTTGGAGTTATTTGGTGAGGTGTCCTTTGATAGCTTAGTATTGAGCGGCGGGGAGCAGGAGGCCTTGGTTGCTTTGAGGATGGCTGAGCAGGCGGCGAAGGTTGGGTTAAAGAGCTCTTTTGGTGGTTGGATACGTTATTGGTACCGAGATTTGAGGAGTGGTGATACCAGCGATGTCGAGGTCAGCATTGATGGGCCGGGTTTGAGGAGTCCTCATCATCTAGCTGGGTTTATTGCTTGTTGGCTGGCGAGACATATTTTTAACGTACCCCCTCAGGATGGGATCAGCTTGAGAGTCTTTCCTCTTACAACGGTACTTGCGTCGGGGAGGTTACTGCCCCTTGCCCCTTTATTCGTCGGGACATTATTTCATCGTTTTGACTTGGCGAAATATTTTTTTGCGAGATCGTTGGGGAGGTTTGATGTCCCTATTTACATCTCGGCGTCATTCCTGCTTATGTTTTTCTACGAACAATTCCCTTTTGTTGCTCCTAGATTGAGACAACGAAATTCTGCGGACGGGAGCGTTCCTTGTTCTTGGAGGTGGGGGAATCGGTTGCTGCAGCGGCCATTGACTAACGTGATTGATGACGAGCGCCAGTTTAGGTTTTGGCCTTATGTTGGGAGTTTGGAGGGGATAGATGCTTTGGATATATATCAGGAGGAGGATCAGGCAGTCGATGTTGACTAGCCCGAGGGATATTTCGGGTTTTGGTTGGTACAGTTGGGTATCAGGATTCTGTCGTTTTTGCCGGCTTTGCATGAGACTGGGAGTTACGGTGTGGAGGTGTATAATACACACCAGCTTTGCATGATTCTGTCGTTTTTGCCGACTTCCACCCACTTGGTGTAGAGTTTGGTAACGGTGATTATCCATATATGTCCCTGAAAAAGTGGGACAATAGGTTTTATGAGATCCATGGCCCAAGTGTGGAATGGTCATGGTGTGCCAAGGGCGCTGAGGTCGACTGTTGGAGCGTGAATGAGGTTGCCATGCACTTGGTAAGCTCGGCATCGCTTTGCGTGAGCGAGGGCATCAGCCTCCATTGTCGGCCAGTAGTAGTCGAGGTGAATGAGCTGCTGGTATAGCTTGGTGCCCCCCTGGTGTTCAGTTTTATGAGTTCGTTTTAGAACTTCCTGGATATCTTTCTATTTAGGTAGCGGAGGGGTTTTTCGTTAAAACCTTAGCGGTAAATGGACCCCTCATGAATGAAAAAGCGAGGGGCTCTCTTTTTTACTTGGGTTGAATCAGCGTGGGTGGCGGGAAGGGATTCTTCTTGTAGATAGTCCATGTAGGGTTGGCGCCAATCAGTGAAGGCTTTTACAAAGCTGCATTCGGCATTGGAGGGGTGTTGCTCTTGGCACGTTAGGCATTGGCTTTAGGTCTCAGTGGCATCCTTTGACATGGAGGGCCAGTAGCCGCCTTGGCATTGCAGGCGGCGGTAGAGACTTACCTCGCAGGTACCGCAAGACTTTTCATGTATAAGATGGAGCTTGATCTTTGCTTCCTTAAGGTCTACGCATCGTGCTAGGATTCTTCTTGGTCCGCGGTAGTAGAGCACCCCTTGTTATATGGTGAAGTGCTTAAGCTCATTGAGGAGAATTTTTCCTTAAGGATTCTGGAGTTCTGCTATAATTGGTGCTCATCAATTTTGAGGGTCAGGTTTAGGGAGTATCATGGTCACTGAACATGGTAGAGTTTTTTTGGGCACTTTAATTTTCGTAGGTTCCTCACCTACCTCTACTTTGGAGGTGATCTGGCGACGGCGTCAGGATGATAATTGTTGGACCTTGGAGCGTGTTTGATACAAATAGCGTCGAACTTGTTCATCAGCCTCTGGGTTATGATCTTGTAGGAGGCGAGGGCTAGGTCCTTGATGGCGTAATCTCCACTGGTCTGTTTGACCACCAGCTTGGAGTCGCCTTTGATGCAAAGGTGTGTTGCTCCGAGGTTGAGTGCAGCGAGAAGGCCGAGTACGAGTGCTTCATATTCGGCCTCGTTGTTGGAGCACGTGAACTTGGGTTTGTAAGAGAGGTTGACCTTGGCCCCTTGTGGCGAAGTTAGGATGATTTTTGCACCTCCACCTTCGGAGGTAGAGGATCCGTCAAAACTGAGAGTCCATTCTCCTTCGGAGGAGACCATTGCTGCTTGAAAGTCATCTCCTGGGAGTTCTTCAGATGGGGGTTCGTATTCTCTGCTTGAAAAGTGGGCTAGGAGGTTAGCCACGGCTTGACTCTTTACTGTCGTCGGAGCTTTGCAAACGATATCGTACTAGGCAAGAGAGAGCAACCATCTTGCTGGACTTCCAGCGAGTGCTGGACGGGTGAGTAGGAAACGAATAGGGTCACATTTGGTGATAAGGTGCACGGTGTAGGCGAGGAGGTAATGGCACAGCTTTTGAGCTGCAAAGACGAGGGCAAGGCAGTGGTGTTCGATCGGGGAGTAGCGTTCCTCGACTCCCTGAATGATTCGGCTAATATAGTACACGGGGCGCTCGATCCCATCTACTTCCTGAGCCAAGAGTGCACCGATGGAACGGGGTGTGGAGGTGATGTAGAGGAGTAAGGGCTTGCCTTATTGAGCTGCAGTCATAGTGAGAGGGGAAGTTAAGGCCATCTTGACTCTTTCAAAGGCTCCTTGGTGCTCCTCGTTCCAGACAAACTAGGCATCCTTCTTGAGGGGGGAGTTGAAGGGTTGCGTGATTTTTGTCATGGCTGGTATAAACCTTCGGAGGTAGGATGCTCGGCCGAGGAAAGTTCGGAGTTCATCGGGGTTTGTTGGCAGAGGCATTCCCTTAATGGCGGCCAGCTTTGATGGGTCGGGGTTGATACCGTGGCGATGCACCACACAGCCAAGGAATTTTTCCGCGGTAACACCAAATGCACACTTAAGGGGGTTCATTCGTAGGTGGTAGCGGCGACATCTTTCGAAGACTCGCTGAAGGTCCTTGAAGTGGTCGGCTTCATTCTTAGATTTGACTACGAGGTCATCAATGTAGCATTCGAGAACTTTGTGAAACATGTCGTAAAAGATGGTTGTCATTGCTCGCTGGTAAGTCGTCTCGGCATTCTTGAGACCAAACGGCATTACTGTGTAAAAGAAGTTGCCCATTAGAGTTTGAAATGCTGTTTTTAGAGAGCCTTGTGAGGCCATCTTGATCTGGTTGTAGCCGCTAAAGCCGTCCATAAACGAGAACATGTGATGACCCCCAGTCGAATCGATGAGTGTGTCGATATTAAGCAATGGGAATTCATCCTTGGGACATGATTTGTTTAAATCTTGAAAATCGATGCACACTCGAATCTGGCCATTCTTCTTTACCACGGACACAATGCTTGATAGCCATGTGAGGTGTTGGACAGATTTGATAATTCCTGTGTCGAGGAGCTTGACCACCTCATCTTTGATTTTAAGTTCGACCTCGGGTTTTTAAAAACGGATCGCCTGTTTCACGGGCTAAGCCGAGGGGAGGACATTGAGGCGATGCACTGTGACCGAGGGATCCAGGCCTGACATTTCGTTATAGTTCTAAGCGAACACGTCTGAATACTGGCAGATCAAGGCGATGAGGGAGGCTCTTTGTTCAGCAGGGAGGTCTTTGCAAATGAAAATTGGCCGAGGCGTCTTATTTGCAGAGGCAAGGTTGAGCTCCTCGAGTTCTTGTTTTTGAGGCTGAGGGCCGTCTTGGAGGCACTCGGGGGCTATCTTTACTTCTTAGAGTTCAGGAGCCACTTGTTTTGGTGGGGGTATGGGAACTCTTTTCTTCCTCTTTGGGAACTTTCTTTTTTGACTTGAGCTTGACTTCCTCGAGGCGGCCTCCTTGACTAGTTCTAAGAGGGCAAAGCATTCGTGGTAGTTCGAGTAGGAGACTAGAGGATGCGTTTCGATGAGCAAATATCTTTCTTGTGGGAGGCTAACCTCTGAGTTGAGCGAGGCCTCCCCCGCACACTGTCACAAGCGGAACACGATTTCGCCGTCAGCTCGTTAGTAGCGAGTGACGCCGGAAACCTTTTGGTTTGGGCGAGGGGGGGTGGTTTTGGCGTGGACGCTTCTTGGACGTGGAGGGTTGTGATGGCTCTTGTTTGGAGATGTCCCTCCATTTAAGGATGGCAATACCCCGAGGGGGTGAAGGCTGAGGCTCCTCTTCTAGGTGGTCGTAGAAGACGGCGTCAGCCATATGAGATTCTTCGGAGCGGAATGGCTTGTCTAATCCCTTGATGGTGACAACCTCGTTCTTCCAAATGGTTTTAACACATTGATTGTAAGTAGATGGGATGGCTCCATAGCGATGGAGCCATGTACGCAGAAGGAGGGCGTGGTAGGTGGTGTTTGCATCTATAATATGAAATTTGGCAACCGAGTGGATCGGCCCTACCATGAGGTCGAGTCTGACGTATCCCAGTTTCTGATGCTGACGGTTCCCAAAATTAGCGATATTGATAGGTTCTCGCACTAATTGCTTCTCAAGTATCCTAGCCTCTTGAAGTGTGGAGTATGAGATTATGTTGAGCGAGGCTCCTCTATTCATGAAATCTCATTGGAACTCAATTTCATTGATTAGGATCAGGACATAGAGAGGGTGGTTATGGGGGAACGATACTTGGCGATCCGCCTTGGTGAAGGTGACGACAAGAGCATTGTCTTTGAGAGTTCGGCGAACAGAGCCGCTAACGGCCATGCATTGCTCGCCGTTATCCTCGGCTAGGCGGAGGGTGGCCTTGATAGCTTCGAACCGGGTGGCGTTTGAGAGGCCAAAGCTGTCGAAGAAGTGTTTGACCTTAGTAGAGTTTTGGAGGATGGTAGTTTTTCGGATCTCGAAATTCGAACAAGTTTGTTGAGAGGGCTCTGTGGTTTCAACGGCAGCAGCTTCTTCGAGTTCTTCGTAATGAGACAATATCATGACTGCTTTGCTGTTGTCCTTGTGACGCGGGAGGGGGTCTTTGTGGACGTCCTTGTGGGAGAGATCAATCGCGTCATTTTTCATCTGAGCTTGGATGAGGTCTCTGAAAGCCTAACAGTTCTTGGTGGGGTGACACATTATCCTGTGATAGGCACAGTAGTTTGGTTGGGCCCAATCCTTTTGTGGGGGGGGCATTTGACTTCAGGCAGTTGGACTGCCCTGTCAGCTACCTAGGCATCCAATAATGTGACGGCTTCTTTCACTGACATGAAAAAAGGTGGGGGTGCCTCGTGATGTCTTGGTTTCCCATTGTACTCCGAGCGTCTTGAAGATCCCTTAGCAGTGTAGGCGGAGTGGCTCCTTCTCGTAGGGGACCTCCATGAAGAGGTCGCTGACGAGCGATCTTGTCTTGAAGACGGCCTCCACGAAGGGTTCGTTGTTCGCCAATGGGAGGCTTGGTGAGGATAGGATGCTCGGACCGTCTCGCTTAAATTTCTTGCTACAAGGCTGAGACTGGAAAAGTCTTCAAACTTGTGGTTCACCACGTGCATATTGTATTGAGGGAGCATACCTTCGATACAGATTTTAGCTATCTGTTTTTCCGTGACAGAATGTTGTATCTCAATGACTTTCTCTCTGAATCGTTTGACATAAACGAGAACGTCCTCGCCTAAGCGTTGGACGACTCGTCTAAGGTGGAGGGAGATGAGGCGCTCCTCGTCGTAGAAAAACTTTTCGTAAAACTTTTGCACAATGTTCTCCCAGGACGAAATGGAGTTGGGGGAGAGGTTGGCATACCACGAGTATGAGGATATTTTGAGACGGAGGTTTTTGTTGGCTCGATAGGGTCTCAAAGTTTCGGTGAAGCGAATCACGTGCTCCTTAGCATTACCCTTTCGTCCGTCGAAGCGGGTGAATTTAGGAGCGATGTACCTAGCAGGGTAGGGCGATTCGGCGGCCTCAGCTGAGTATGGTGGTTGGAGGTCTAGGTCAAGCATGACGGCAGACTTGGAGCACACTTGCTCAAAGAGGGTTTGAAACTGCTCCTTGACATGATCCATGGTTACGAGGTGTTAAGGGAAGAATGTTTGGATTGGCGCGGGGGTTGTTGCGGAGGCCATCCCCGTAGTTGAGGTGCCGGTAGAAGCCACGCCGAGAGTTGTTGCTGGGAAAGGAGAAGCTGTAGGGCTCCTGTTGGGGAGATTCGGATGAATCTCGGATTCTTCCCGTTAACTTGGAAGGTTGCCTGAGTCAGCTAGCGCCAAGGGGACCACAGGTTGTGGTGGAAGGGGGGGAGTACCCCTCTGTATTGACAGTAAAGTCTCGAGCGTGAGCTGCTGGGCTCGTTGCATCGAGGTGATGCTCTCGGTGAGGGCTCTAAGTTGGTTGGCACCCACGGAGATGATCAGATGGGTCGAATCATTGAGTTGTTCTTTGGGGGGGAGGGTCAAGGTGGTGTTGGGACGAATCCTCGACCCCTGGGGCGTTTTGCGAAGACACTTGTGTATTCTTCTTTGGCGCCATTTATAGCGAGTATCGCTCTTTCCCAGTGGAGTATTGTGTGTGAAATCGTGTGAGGGGTGAGTGGTCAAACTTGTAGAGGGTGACCCTCTGGGAAGTTAATGGGAGGCACTGTCTAGGCAGAGGACTACCGGAAGTGGAGGAGAGAGAGTTGAAGCAGTCCTAGGAACAGAGAGAGAGTGGCAGTGTCCCAAAAAGCTTGGAGAGATTTTGGAGAGGTTGGTGATGAGCATTTAATGTGGAATGAATGTCTTGTCAACGACAAATGAAGGCTTCCTTTATATAGGTAAGGGAGATACTTCATTGGTCATTCAGTTGTCGAGATTTTCGGTGATTGGCTCCTCAGCTTGAAGCTTTTTGAAGACTGACATTCTGAATGTCAACTCTATAACTCTGTAGGCGACAGTGATTCAATGATTCAAATGACGGTTCAGGCATTAAATTTGCTTTGTTGTTTACTTGGAAATCCCTCTCTCTCTAAGACCAGTTGGAGGGGCAGGGCCCCTCGGCAAGTCCTCAACTTCAACTTCCAATACACTTGTCTTCTGATTATTTCGCATAGAGTTTCTTAAGTGCTGCTTCCAACGTTGGTTATGGAAATACGTTTATGTGGAGAATTATGCTAAGTATAGAGATGCGCTCGGCGGATAAGTTCCGTGGCCGAGGCAGGAGGTGCTTAGCGCGAAGCCATGTCCTGAGGTTACTTGTAGGCGAGGATCTTTCGATGTCTTATCTCGGAGGAGGTGTTCTTCGCGCTTTTCTCGGTGGGTCAGCCGACTTGGTTGACACATCGCCTAGGTGGGCTACCATGTGGAGCCAAGCGTGGGAGGAGGAGCGGTACGGGAGGGTGGTGAGTTGTTTGAGTGTCCTTGTACGGAACGAAGCTGGACACTTGTACCTACAATATAAATGCTGAGAACATCATTGGGTTTAAAATTTTGTTTATGTATTCCGTGTTTGCAATTTGTGCCTGATTTATGTTTCCAGAAACTGGCCTCTAGAAGCACGTTGCTTATTTCCATTTTAAAGCCTCTATGCAACTTGACCATCCATATTGTATTCAAATTCTAAAAAATTATACAGGGAAGTATTGACTCTCCTCATTACCCTGCTAAATCCACCACACCAAGCTAAAGAGCAGCCATAAAGAATGTGTTCTCTTTTCATTCCCGCAACCTTTCTGGACATGGAACAACTATTTTGTTAAGCTACGGAATGTCCTAGATACAACTAACACAATCAATGAGCAGACCATTATCTTTCCAGCTTTCTCTAGAATAAAATATGAGGATAGTGATTTGTCAAACATGACCCTAGTACAGGTCGAGCACATGTCAAGGTGGTTTTCGATTCTTATGGTTGTCTTAATCACGATATCTTATGAGATGAATGAAAGCAGGTATGTGGTAGAGATGTTGTAACAGCCACCATTGCTCCATTTCTCTTTGTTCGTAGAGATGTTATAACAGCCACTGTTGCCTCAATTTCTCTTTTGTTCTTTGCTTTTCCAAAACCCTAGGCCTAGGCATGTGGCTTGCCTCCCAGATCTTGTAGGTTTCTGCATGATTATGTTTGAAAGCTGTGGTTCTAGGTTTGCCTATGCAGATACTGGTTTCTTCAAGGTTTTGTTCTTCAAATCTAGATATAGGCTGCTGCTTATGTTGTTCAAATTGGCGATTGGATGAGAAAGGAGATTTTATTGTGCGCTTGTAACTTTTAAATTTTAACTAAGCCCTCCATCTCCCCTCCCCCTCCTTCTCGCTCTCCCTCTCCCTCTCCCCTTTCCAATTTTATGTATTTTGAAAGATGTCCAACTCATGAAGCCTTTTCATGTTCATCCATGTGAGAAAAAAAAAGAAAGAAAAAGAATGACTAACAAATGATTAGATTATCTAATGTCTAAGAAGCACATATAGGAAACGGGTAGGGATATAGATACAAATACGGACATGGGGCATGACATTTTTAAAAAATGAAGATACGGATGCGGATACGGCATGGATATAGCAAAAAAATATATTTTTAATTGCTATGCATATGAATGTAAGATCTATAAACTACCAAAAATAAGATGAAAACTGTGAAGTCACCACTTGACCTAAAAGTTTAAGTTGTTATGTAAGGGTGTTCCAACAATTCATATTAAGCTTTCCAATAGCCTCTCTTACGCCCGCCTTGCACGTGGAGATGCAACATACATAGATAGAGAGAAATAAGTAAATAATATATCTTAACAAAAACAACTAAACAAGTTCAAAATTATAATATAGCTAACAATTTAAGGATTTGAAGAATTGGATTTGGGTATTGTATGTTTGGTGTTTTAAAGTTTTGAAATTTATAAATTCGACTGCATTTAATACTTTTAACAATAACATTTCAACCTCACCATGTCCCAAAACTTGTCCAACTAAGGGTTACACATCCCTGATGTATCCGGGACATGTCCACCGGAAAAAAATATTAATAAAATATTGAACACACCAATTAGTGTGTCTGATATATGTACTGGTGTGTCTGAGGAGTATGTGTATCCAATGCGTAAAGGACACCATAAAAAAAATGTCCATGCTTCCTAGACTAATGTAAATAATGCAAGAAGCACATTGGAAACATCCAAAATAAAATGCTATTTGAAAAACATGCATCTTTGCATGTACAAGGTTTAATTGATAATAATCATATGCAAGTTCAACCGTGCTTGAGCTTTTTTGAGGTCATTGTGTCGGATAACCTATGTCCTTGTTGACACTCGACACTCATTCATGTCGACTAATCATAGTACTCTGCTGGTTCTACCCTACTCGTCCTTGCAACGCCAAGTAAGGAGCATTTCTACTCTTTTAATCATCAATAGTAAGAATCTTCCTATGAGTAGCAAGTTTTGCAAGCCTTGAAAAAAATATAGGGCCAAACATTGCATGGGAATCAGTTTGTACTCCCAAGGTAGAGGGAGGTTCGGGCATTGAAAGGATTACGGGCAGGAAGAAGGTAGCAGTGGCTAGGCATATATTGAACATTCTTATGCAAACAGAGGATTCAATTTATATGAAATGGGTCAAGTCCCAGTTTTGTAAAGGTAGGAGCTTGTGGTGCGTGAATCTGTCTGTGATTGCTCTTGTGCTTGGAGGAATTTTATGATTGGAAGTTCTATTATTGAATCTATTTTTCCATGTAGGTGGTTTATGGAAAAATATAGTGAAAACAAAAAAGACCTAGACATGGCATGGCACCAATGGAGCATGTTATTTTCAGTTTTTGCAATTTTATGGGTTATGCTAGATTCAGTTGTTTCTTTATATGATCCTCGGTCTAGAGGATGCAGAGATCCTTCAAGGAAGAAGCTTGGAAGTAAGCTCCACTGTGTGATGCGGTAGATTTGGAAGGAAGGAAATAGAAGAACTTTTGAGGAAATTATTTTGCCAGTTCATAGACTTAAGGCTCTTTTGTTGTATAGATTTGCTTTTTGGCTTTCGGAAAATTTTTGTGATTCTTCTTTGGCTATGATAGTTTTATAAGAGACTTAGAGTTATGATCATGTATACATCTCATGTACAAAGGTGGCATCCCTTATTGGTGTTTTTTGATGAATTAGTTATTCATTGCCATAAAAAAAAATATATTTATATATTGACTTAAAAAAAATATAATAAGGTCTGAAGTGAGATAATATGGGGAGCTGTGAAAAAAAAAGAAAAGAATTCTATGCACTAAAGTGGCTAAGGACATGTATGAAGGAGTCTTTACTAGTGTGTGACCGTGGGGGAGAGAACGTGAATTTCCCGTAAAAGTAATCTGCATTTTATCTTTGTTATTTTTTATCAGTTATGGATGAACTCACTACACATATTTGATTGGGAGGATGTCTTGTAACACACTGCTTATTAGTGACATGGTTTTATTTAGTTGAAACTAGACCAGGGACATCCAAAGAACTGTTGAGAAATACTCTAGAATCTCCTTAAAGGATCAAAATTGGATATATGATGTGATATTTGGAAAATTAGAAGTAGCAACGAAGGTATGCTTAAACTTGGTAACAAAGAGATATCTAACAGTGACCCTTTTTGATATCTTGGAGTTCATATGGAGGTTGAGGACGTTATGAATTGGAGTATAACAGGATGGATGAAAATGAAATCGAAAAGTATGCTCTAAATGTTGTGTGATTGTGTAGTTCTTGACAACTGAGGAAAGGTTCTGTAGATGGCTGCAAACATAGCTTTTTGTTATGGTATGTAAGTTAGGAAATAAGTACAAAAAATGAGTGTAGCTAAATTGAGGATATTGAGTAAGATGAGTGGCATTATAAGAAATGACCTTGTTCGTGGAGAACTAGAAGCAACAGAGTTTATATAAATGTTGTATGAGATTGGAAACAGAAACAGGAACTCCATAAATTCCAACAACTGAAATAGAATCAATTCCATGTCAAATCCATCTTCCCTCATACATGTGCTTTCCCACACTGAAGGCAAACAGTACAAAATGAATTCTGTTTGGTATGTGGTGTTGAACTGTATTAAGTTAACACAGGCAATAAATTAATGGCATTATGTTAAGCTTGTGTACTTTGCTTCTGTGTGGATTACTTGAGAGAACTCTGTCCAACCTTATTCCCATGCAATGAAAAAACTCTCTCTTGATGTTTCCATAAGCATGAAATACGTTCTGTATTAGATAATTTAAAACTTGAGACCAAACAACAATCTGTTATTCCAACCCTAAGTTGCACTCCTCGTATGCAGAATTATTCTGAAATTCTCCATCCTGTCGTGCGTCAATCGGTCTTAGAGCTAGTATAAGAGCATTTGCATTTGTCATGCATCAGGCACTTTTCTTTCTTTCTTTCTTTGTTCTTCTTCTTCTTCTTTTGCCTGTTGTGATATTAGTTTGTCCATGTTGAGGTTTCCATTCCATTGAGAGGTCTCTTGGATTAACTTCTTTAAGTGGCCAACTAGGGTGTGGTGGAAGCAATGGGCTTGGATTGTAGTAACATGGGTAATTGATTATGTTATCAATGCGTTTCCTATTTTCAACTTTGCTTCTTCAGTTTCAATTTGGCAGGCAACCTCTAAAAAGTGAAGAATAGGGGAGCCGGATTTCTCTCCATGTCTTTTGACCCTCCTTTCGCTCTGCTTTTCAGTGGGATAAGAGATTGACATGGGCAATGCAATTGTTTACATGTTCAATTAGGGGGTCCTTCCAATTAGACTATGACAGATGGCCGTTGATGCTTACATGGAGGCAAAGTCCCTGTTGGTTTAGGAAAATATACCTCTCATAACTGATAATGATGGTGCAGTTATTTTCTTTTTCTTGAAAGTGAAAAGAGTGAAAAGATACTGAAATTTTTTTGCCAAATTTCTTGTGATGTCTCAAGAGCTTTTGACTTTTGATGAAATCTGGAGACCTTTATATTGAGTTTTTGTAATTTAATTTTTTTTCCCTGAGGTTAATGTAATCCTCTTTTAAGTATCTCTTGGTATGTCTAATAGTTCTCCACTTACAGGTAAAACAGGCCGGTACTGGAAGCCACAGTCTGGATGTGCAGTACCGAGGGATTAATTTCCTTGAATCTTTGGTAAGTATCCCATAAAACAATGTTGTTTTCATTTGAATATGAGTTCCGGACTGGCTTTTGCTCATTTTATGACTAAAAATTCTTTTTCAGGTATCTGAATTTTCACCCGCTACTTCAACTGCTATGGGACTTCCTAGGGAGTTTCACGAGCAATGCCGGGCTTCACTAGAGCGGGACTATTTGAAGGTCTTCCAATATCTTTTTGCATTTTGTGTATTAGACTTTTATGTCATTTGTATAGTTGGTTTTTTGGGTGGTTGTCATCCATCCTTGAGCCAATTTCTTTCGTAGAGCTTTTCAAATATTTGATGTTTGGAGGATTTAAGAGACTGTTTTGATGCTCTTCTTTTGTATATGAGTGGCACCGTGCTTCTCTTATATTGTTTTATTTTTACTTACAAAAAAATTGTTTTCTTCTTATTGCATTTGAACTTTTGATTCTCTTCTTTTGGTTGGGCTAGTATTTTCTGTAGTATGGGCTGATTGTTTAGTCAGCTTTTTCTTTTATAAATTTAATCATAATTTCCCTTACAAAAAAGGACATTACCTAGTGTTAAACACTTGTTAATCAAGGTTGTTGGATATAAACCTAACCTTTGAATTGTCTATGCAAAGTGGCTGCTCTAAGACCTAAACCCATGCTTTCATGCCTGCTAGCCTGACCAATGCGCCTACTTTTTCCCCTCTCATTTGTGGTTTTATTTGTGTCATTATTTTTATCTTTTGTAATTCACAGACTTTCTATTGTTGGGCGCAAGATGCTGCTCTTAGTGTCACCAATAAAATAATTGAATATGATTCTGCTGTACCTGAGGTCAATGTATGTTCGGCAGCAATGCGACTGATGCTTCAAATCCTGAACTGGGACTTCCGGTACAACACCAATGCATTTAAGGGTGCAAAAAAAGGTATAGATGTTTTTTCAGCAGAAGTTAGATACGAGGGTGCAAAGAAGTCTGATTGCATCTTAGTGCAGGTAATAAATATACTCTCCTCCACAATCTGTAATTTGTATCTTAAGTGGCTTCTAATGGGAAGAACATGTGAAAAATTGTGTAAGTCAGCATATGCGTTACATCATTCTCCCATCTTTCTATTTTCCTGACATTTGTTAAAAGACTCTTAAAATAGCAAAAAGCTCACTTGAAGAAAAACTAGGCGATTCCACTGAGATGACAACCTTGTCTAGGGCAGTGCCTTTACAGCGGCTATTAAATATGTGTCTATGAAGTTCTGCTTTCAATACTGTCACTGATTGAATTTTTAACATCTGATTGATTGACCTTGGTAAATTTACACCTCTCTGAATCTCTGTTGATGCTGCTTGTAGCCTGGTCCCTCTTGGCGTGATGTTTTGATAACAAGTGGTCACATTGGGTGGCTTTTGAGCTTGTATGGTGCACTTAGACAGAAGTTTTCGTGTGAAGGCTACTGGCTTGATTGTCCTATAGCTGTATCTGCTCGGAAACTTATTGTACAGTTCTGCTCCTTGACCGGAGATATATTTCCATCCTGTATGGATAATTTCTTCTACCTTCTCTATAATTTGTTTTGCTTTTGTTTTCTCGCTTGCCTTGTTTTTTTAGAATTGAATCCTTGCATTAGATGTACACTTCTTGCTCTCATAAGAATGTCAAACCATGGTAATGGAATTGTTGAAATGGTTTTGTAGTTTGATCTGTTTAGTGTTGGTTGTCTATGTTATATTCCCTGTAATCTTAGACCATTTAGAATTAATCTTGGTTATTACACATATATAACCATGGTTCGTGGTTACTGAATTATTTGCTTGATGAGTCTCATCCACTGCTGTGATTGTTCTGTGTATGCAAGAGAACGGGATTTTGCGACGTCTGTCTGTCTGTCTGTCTCTGTTAATATAGGCAAGTTATATAAATCATTTTCCTAAAACCTGCACAAGCTAAATTTGGTTCGGCTTTTACAGATCATAATTTTCTTGAGTTAGAAAATTGCTCATCATTTTTAGTGAAGTTACAGCGAAGAAATAATTAATGAAGACATTGTTTGCAGGACACTTGTATCAATTTATCAGTTGATCTGAGTTCAAAATATGAATGGGGAAAGGTCTGAAACACATGATCCACAAAATAATAATTGGAGTGGAATGGAAATAATTGTCTCACAAAAGATCAATTCTTGAGGAAATGCTCTAGCGGGATGTATGATAACACTTAATGATTATGTTGTTATATTTGAGACCTATAGTTTTAGGCTAAGAAGCACCGACACTTCTAAGAAGGTGTCGTGTCTAGACATTGTGTCGGAGACAATTACCGTTGAATATTCCCCTGACATGTGTCAGACACGTGTCTAAATGTATCCTATTTTTATTTTTAAAAAGCTTTTTAGAAATGGACACGCTTTGGACACTTGAGAACACAAATGTCCATCGTTTAAACACCCATGAAGCATATTGCAAGTTAAAAAAAATTAACTTGGGATCCAATTGTAGAATAAACACAATGTGAAATTATACCTTATTTAATGTTTAAGCTATGGAATATTTGGTTTTTGATTTGAATTAATGTTATCTTATAATTTTTTCATTATCTTTGAGAAAAATATTTATATATATGACATTTTAAAAATATATGAACTATGTAATTTTGCGCTGCCACTGCTGTATCGTGTCCTGTATTTTCCAAAAATTGCTTTGTTGGTGTGTCCGTGTTGCATGTCTGTGTTTGTGTTTCTTAGGTTTTAGGGTATAAAAATTATGGGTAAATTACACTGGCCTCCCTTGAGGTATATGAAAATAACATACAATTACCTTAGATTTTAAAAATGACCACGGCATCCCTTCTAGTTTTTGTTATTGACAACCGTTATTGATAATGATGGAAAAAGCTGATGTCATGTTATAATTTTTTGAAAATACAAAGTATACCATTATACACCATTAAATCAGTTCTCAATTCTCAGCCAAAACCAAACACCCCTCATCTACATATCTCCACAGCCAAACAGCCATCAAGCACTTCCTCTCCCTCCATGCACAAATACAGAGAAACATATATGCACACCCAGTCCCTCTCTCTCTCTCTCTCTCTCTGCACTCGCACATCTATGTCATCTCCTCCCTATCATTTAGACCACCATACACACACCCACCATTGCCAACTGCGACATTTTGACCACCACACCCCCATGGTCCAGTCCCACCACAATCTTCGGCCACAACAAGAACAGCAGCATCACTCTTACTCGTCTCTCTCACCTCTCTGTGCAATCAACCCAGCTCCTCCTCCCCTGCTGCTACATATGTATATACACACACACATGCATACATGCAAGTATATATACATACATAAACACAAAATTACTTATACATATATGTATACACACCTTAACATACACAGTATATTGAACTTGATGTTTTCAGTAAGTAAACATCACCAAGCTAATAAAATGAAACCCTTCAACACCCCCGCACCACCCCCCCCCCCCCCCCCCAAAAAAAAAGAAGGAAAAACAAAGAAATCTGTTCACCTTCTTAGATGGTGGTCAAAAGAATATCTATTTCAATCAGGCATGTAAAATTAATCCAGTCCTTTTGATTTATTAGTCTCATCTGCATCTAAGGCCTTCATTCTTTATTTGCTAGAATAATACGAGGGAAAAACACAAACAAAACTGTATCAAGCAAAGAAAAAAGGGAGATAAAAATAAGAGCTTTTGTATTTTTGTTTGCATGTGTTTATGTGTGGTATGGCTGATGAGTCAGTTGAGTTGTGTTATTAATCTATCGATTTCTGATACCCAAAGAAAACACATATACACTGTACAAATATACATAAGCCCATATATGTTCAAATAGCAACATAGAAAATCATATACATATGAAACAAGAGAGAGACAGAGAGCTGCTGCAAATCGTCCACCACTACACTTCTCATTTTCTCTCTGTACCTTCCTGCACACCAAATTTTCTCCAACTGAATAATAAAAGCCCTAAATTTAGTTTGTTTGTGGAAACACAGCAGCTTCTCTCCCTACCTTCCCCCAAGACTGAAATTTCTCCTTCTAAGCAAAACCCCTAAATTAGGGTGATTGTGGAAACACCATAGAACCCACACATACAAGTATACAACTCTCTGATTTAGGTTTGGTTTGGGGATGGATTTAGCAACGGGTGGGCCATGAGTGCTGTGCATGGCTGATGGTAGTGGTGTTTGATGGTGGTTGAGAGAGAGAGAGAGAGAGAGAGAGAGAGAGAGAGATGGTGCTGCCATGCTGGTGAGTGGTGATTGTGTAATGGTGGGTGGGGAGGGTTAGAGTTGATGAGAGGATGTTTGGTTGTGCGGATAAGTAGAGGATACACCAAGTTAGCATCTCTATTATTGTATCTATTTTGTTGTACCCCTTGCATCTTCTACTCCTCTCTCATTGCGAGGAGATCTGCCCTCCTGCTTTGCAATTTTTTTTTTCCTTTTCATATTTTGATTAAACTTTCAACCATGGATTATACTGCTTATATGGTTCCAGTAAATGAGATATCTGTATGACTGTTGAAATCCTGCTGTTGTTTCTCTATATAAGTAGTTAGAGGCCCTTGATATTGTGCTGAGAAGCACGGGCACTCCGTTTAGGGTGCTGTATCTGTGACTAACACGTGTCGGACACCCATACTGGCATGTCCTAAATTTTTATTTATTTATTTTTTTTCCAATGTACACATCTAGGTCACTCTAGCATCAAGTATTGGACACATCTAAGAGATGTATTGGACAGATTTAGTACACTTTTTGATGAGTTGTGAATGTTACATTCATATACATTATGCATAAAAATATACAAAAAAATATTTTCTGCCGTATCCGTGTCATCACTTTTTGAAAATTACCGTGTCCTATGTCCGTAACCGTGCTTTTTAGATATTGCGTCTGTCTTTTCTAGTTGCTGATTTGTTCAAAATCCAGATAATGAGCAAATGCAAGAACAGCACCTTCTCCAATTGCTATCTGGAATTATACAATGGATCAATCCTCCTGATGCTGTTTCAAGAGCGATTAACAGTGGAAAAAGTGAAAGGTTACATTCCTGCAGTCATTCCAACACCCCATCCCCACCTTCCCCTTCCTGCACAGCTCCTTTCTCTCTTTTGTGCTTTTATGCATGTTTTGATGCCTTACCTATTATTTGGCTCTGTTCAGTGAGATGCTTGATGGTTGCCGTGCACTCTTAGCCATAGCAACTGTAACAACACCCCTTGTGTTTGACCAACTCTTGAAATCTGTGAGGTCAGTACCATACTATTCTACTGTAGCTCTTGCTTGCTTATCAAAAAAATGTACCGTGGCTCTTTTTTACTCTTTAAGAATATGTTTTGTTAAGTGGTGGTGAAACTTGTATTTAGTATCTATGACAAATGCTTTTGGCCTTGACGTTCAGTCCATTCGGCACACTTAGCCTGTTGTCTGCCTTAATGAGTGAAGTTCTTAAAGTCCTAGTGGCTAATTACACTGAAGAAGAGACGTGGAGTTGGGTGGCACGTGATATCTTATTAGATACTTGGACTGCACTTCTTGCGGTATGTGATTAAATATGGTTCCACGTGTGCAATTTGGGAGTTCAGTCATCTGTTCATTTTGTCGATATACTTGTAGAAGTTCTAAAGGTCAGCTTATAGTTTTTAAGCAATGTGAAATGATGGCTTTAGTACGAAGTATGCATGTGTCTTCGATGCTTGTTCTGTTCCAGCTATTGAACTAAAAAACTTTTGCCACGCATTAGCAGCCAATCGATAATACTGGACAGAGTGCACTGCTTCCATCAGAAGGGATTAATGCTGCAGCCAATCTTTTTGCCTTGATTGTAGAGTGCGAACTAAATGGTAATTCTGATAGTCTTTGCATAATGTCGCTTATCTGTTGCTTGGTTTGAGAACTATTTCGTTCATTAATTGGCTTATAACATTGTTTCTTATTATAGCGGCCTCTGCATCAGCCTCCACTGATGAGAGTGAATCTGAATACCTTCAGGCTTCTATTGCTGGTATGCAACTATGTTATCTAAATTGTCTATTAAATTTCTTTTTCTATGAGCATTTTCACTGCCGTCATCATCAGCATCGTGTTTGTAATGAACATCTTCCTTTCAACTATTGATTGGTATATGTTATCTTTCCAGCCATGGATGAAAGGTTAAGCTCTTATGCTCTTATTGCGAGAGCAGCTATTGATTTCACAACTCCGTTACTTACCAGATTATTCTCTGAACGTTTTGCTAGGCTTCATCAGGTGAGTTTTTGTTTCATTTTCCAAAATTAGTTTTTTGGTTAATAAATCTATTACTTCTTGGTGGTTGATTGTAATGAGTACTATTGTTGCTATGATGTAAAATTTGAAACTTCAGGGGATCAATATTTTCTCCTCCTTCCAATATATGTCACCACATGAAGTTAGTTAAGGAGGGTGATGGTAGCAGGGTAAGGTTTTGGCTCGAGAGCTAGTGAGGCCCTATGCCATTGAGGTAGGTGTGTCTCGATCTTTGTGAGTTGGCTAGTGATAAAGAAGCTTTGGTGGGTAGCTGCTTCTCCTCTTCTTTGAGGGAGATCATATGGTCCCCTCAAATTTAGGAGGAATCTGGAGGATTGGGAAGTAGACTGAATGACAGTGTACTTCGGTGTGCTTCATGATAATCCTATTGATGGCACTGGGGAGGATAAGGGAGTGTGGGGGGCGTCTAAGGGAGTCATTTTTGTTGTCCAATCTTTCTACCATCCTTTATGTTGACAAAGAGAACCTCATTTACCTTGCAAGGAGTTTGGAAATCTAATGCTCCTCCCAAGTTGGCTTTCTTTGTTTGGACAGCGGCTTTGGAGGCTATCCTTAGTACTGATAATTTGAGGAAGAGAAGAAAGTTTGTTTTGGATAGGTGTTGCTTGTGCAAGGGCGATGGTGAGATGGTGAACCATCTCCTTCTCTGTTGTCCAGTTGTTAGAGATGTTTGGAGTATAATTTTCTCTGTTTTTAGCTTTGAGGGGATAATGCTTCTGTAGCGGAGTTTTTGGCTTCTTGGGGTGACATTTACCCAAGGCAGATGGATAGACGTGTTTGGGATGCTAGCTCCTCTGTGAGTAATGTGGAATTAGGGTGGGAGTATAGCAGTAGAGCTTTTGAGAGTGTAAAGGGAACCATGCTTGTTTCTTTTTTTTATTTATTTGAATGATGGAGTATGTTCCTTTCCTTCATCATCTTTTGTTATTTTTTTGGATGATCTGTACATGCCTATAGATATATAAGCTGTTTGTCTCTTTTTGATTGTACAGGGTTCACTCCCTTCTTGGTGCTACTTTTATACCATTTTCTTTACTTGTACAAAAAGAAAAAAGTTGTTTGCTTGAGCAGTAAATTCTGTGAGCTCTGAATGAAATGGTATAGGGTTCAAATCAGGGCGGGGATGTAGGAGCCTGTGTGCGTGTTCAATACCTATCAGAAAAATGAAATGAAAAATGCGATCTAACAAATCATGCTTTTGAATAGTCATCGCGACCCGAAGTTGGCTTCTGTTTGACTGGGCAAGAGCCATGAAACTTCTTATAGAATCCAGTGATATAATCTCTCATATGGGGATGTTTCCTCCAGTGCAACGTGTAGGTTTATCAGATTTTGTTTTGCACCTGCACTGTCCTTGTAAAATATCGAATTCCTAAAACTACACTGACTAATTTAATTTAATTTTTTTTTCTAGTGGTCTGACACTTAATTGCAAATCAATGAACACAAATATCAATTTTATGAAGTTTTAAGTAATTTAGAAGCCTTTTAATCTGATGAAATAGGAGAGAGTATTAGTGCCTTTCAAGAAGATGAGAATAGTTGCCTTTTAAATTTTTGCGGGTTGATATGTGGAGTTCAATATGAATATGGATCTGTCAGTCTAGATCTCTTATGGGTCTATGATTGGTTACAGGATTTTTTCATGAGATTTTTGGGGACAAATGCCTGGGTTTGACTAATTTTAGAAGGTGACTTAGTTGTTGGGGCATTTAATATTCGTTATGCTTGCATTAAAGGATTATACAGAAAAGATCTGTACAGTGAGATTGTAAGCTAATCTTTTCCCCTTTTAGATAATTAAAAACAAGTTAATGCTAGAGGTATAGAACATAGATGTCACTGTCTGTGGATCAAGCAGTGATGTTGGATCTTCTCCATGGGTAGAAATTCTTAAAAAGAAAGATGGAAAATTATTTGAAACACTTTCTTGTCCATGCTTTGATCTTCCAACTGTCAACGTCATCAGCTGAGCCCTTTGATTTGACCAGAACTGGATTAGGTACAGGCTGTTATTTAAAGGTGAAAAACAAGTAGATAGCATGATGAGCCATTTTTAAATTGTCATCATTATTAAACAGGTGTTGAACTTGAACCAATTAATGTCTTTTTCTGTGTGCTGTTGTAAGGAATGAACTTGATTGGGGTGTGCATTGTCCAAATAAAGGATACAAGAAATGCCTTCTTCTCTGTGCTGCAGACTTTGAGTCTCTATTGACATCTTGATAGAGCATCCACCAGCCTTGGCAAACCCTTTTAGAGTTATGACTGAAGCATGAGGTATTACATCCCGAAACCTGCCCTATATGGATTTGGTGCTGCGATTAGCCAATAGCAAAATCTTCCAAAAGCTACCAAAGGTCTCACAATTTTTCTTGGACAAACGTGCATTTGCTTGGTTGAATTGATTGCTTCCATTTAATTAACTCAAAACTAAGTGGAAGAATGCATAACATAAATCTGATTGTGTGATCATTGCGGTGATAGAGCTGTGCCTAAAACTGAATAAGCCAA
The DNA here is from genome assembly GCA_033060915.1 of Euryodendron excelsum. NCBI lineage: Eukaryota > Viridiplantae > Streptophyta > Magnoliopsida > Ericales > Pentaphylacaceae > Euryodendron > Euryodendron excelsum. Next base: position 15,370,735 of record CM065396.1, read on the forward strand.
TAATACATACAAACCATATCATAAAAGGGTACATCAAAGCTTCATCTATAAATACTCCTTGTCCCAATAGGAGCAGGGCAGGGCTGGTTAGATTGCCATTCTAGCTAGCTTACATATTATTATCATTCTACACCATTGGTGTTCCTTTCCACAAATCAGATCCATTTATTTCCTCATCTTAAGGGGAATTGCAACCTTGTTCCACATTCTTGGCATAAAATTTCTTACCTCATAAACTATCTGTTATTTGTTCTTAATTTAAACTCTTTCCTAGTTGGGACAAATTCACCAAGAATAAGGGTTTAATCTGTTGATCCAGTCCCTTACTTGCCTTTACATTCTGTTACTTGACTTAAAACAACATGGGGATGCTGAAAGTTGCTGTCCCTGCCATTTCATAAGTAGAGTCTGTGACTATTATAGCAGGGACTGAAAAACAGTTGAAAGATTGATTATATGCTAGGATTCTGCACTAACGTATCAAAGCCACTTCGTCTGTTTGATGAGAATTATTAGTACGGGTCACTGGTTCATCCGTTGGTTCAACCGGAATTGATCCGTGTTAATATATTTAAAATTATAAATATAAATAAATAAGATTGTTAAAATTACAATAATTACCTAACAAGCTAAATTTTGTTTCTTTTAATATTTTTCTTTACTCTAAATGACATAAGGGTCCAAAAAAGATACGTAATCTTTTGCACAATTTTCATATTTATCTTCTTTTTTTTTGTTTTTTAAGACAAGAACTATCAAAACAAATTTCGGACACAATACTAATGTACTTAGACTAGTAGACCTTCACTTTATTGTCCCTGTGTTACCCACCTCACTGACATGCACGATTTATCATGTCAACACTTTTGGGGTATGAGACGTATTTCCTCTTCTCTCTGATGTCCTCTTTCTCTCTCTCTCTCTCTCTCTCTCTCTCTAAGATTGTTCATCCTCACTTGCTCCTTCTTCACCTTCTATGGAGAAATTGGTAGCTTTGGGGTTTGGTCAACAAACGGACAACGCTAGGTGACTGGGATGCTTTTCGATAAGGACGGATCACATATCACCAGATCTCTCTCTCTCTTTGAAATCAAATCAGGGCATGATTGATGTATCGTCGAAGATTCTCTGGGTTGGATGCATCATCGAACGCCGAGGGCCAACCAACATTGTTGCCGGTCGTACACCGAGGGTCTGAGCAATCAAAGTGAATTGATGGAGAGTGAAGAGAGGAGAAAGATAGTACATTCTAGAATGGAGATCAGATGCCATAGGAGTGGGGATGGAGTGGACTGGAGATGAAGAGCTCTCTGTTCTTCTGTCTTCTTGACCGAATAAGGCTGACACACAACCCTAAAAAAAGAGGGATTTATAGTTGCTCAAACCTGGCCGGTTACACTAAATTGTCGACGGTTCGACTGGTTCTAGTTCAAGCACTAGTTTGAGCAGTTTTTGCAAAAGAAAGCGGTTTTTTTCTTTAAAACGGTTATAAGGGTCTATCCGGACCGAAACTTGGACCGGTTCTCAATTTTTCTAGTTGAATCGTCTGGTCCGGTCTGGTTTTTAAAACATTGGTCCATGCTACACACTTTCTTGCTTGCAAGGGGAAAGAACCCCTTCAATATTTTGGAAATGTTTTAGAAACATTTCGGAAACATCTCGAAGTAGCAAATATTAATATTGCAAAATACAACATTTTGCATTTTCTCAATAAAAATTACACAGTATTTATGAAAATTCTTAAATTGTTTCAGCACAACTTACTACCCTGTGTTTTGGTTCAATAGAAACTCTACAATTTCATTATTCCACTAGTGTTTCGACTTAGTCTCTTAGGAAATAGAAAGTCTTTGACTGTTTCGACAGAAACAAATGTAAATTTTGTTCCTTGACCATAGGTCGTTAAACTATTCTGAAACAAGCCTTGAACATAACATACTTCAGTAGTTTGTGTCACATACACCAATTCTCATGCCCTACACCTTCTCACACTTTTAGAGTCGTGACCTTGGGAGGAGTTATCACCAAAATCTCTAGCTATTAATGGATATAAAATAATTTCATGTCTCGTAGTCTTAACATTTTTCCTTTTAAAAAGGCTAATAGGAGCGGATGATGCAATAAAGACACTTGTTTGGGGACTTATAACAGGATCATTTCCCTGACACAATGGTTTTCTTGAAGAAAATGCAGACTGAGGGTGTTGTTTGAACTTTATTCAGCAAAGGTTTAGCCACATTTGAATTGTTGTTTTTAATGAAAATGCATTTTCAAATGGCGCTTTTAGCCCTCTATATAAATTTAGGAGAAAAAAGGGTTACGTGTATACGGTACCGTATAAATGCCATTTGAAAAAGCGCTTTCAATTAAAATAGCCTCCTAGCCTCCAATGGGAGTGAGGGAGAAATGAGAGTGAGAGAGATTGGGAGTGAGGGAGAAAGGGAGTGAGAGATCAGGAGAGTGAGAGAAGGGAGTGTGAAAGTGAGAGATCAGGAGAGAGAGAGAGAGAGAGTAACAGAACTGAAATGAGAGTCTTAGGGTTTTCTGCAAAAGAAAACGCCCATTGAAATAGCGTTTTCAAGAAACCGCTATTTCAAATAGCGTTTTCTTGAAAGTGCTATTTCAATTAACGCTTACACAGAGATTTCGACTCTCAGAATCTTTGGCGCTTTGAAAAAGCGTTTTTTTAAAAACGCCAATTCAAATGGCGCTAAACCTGCTTTGCTGAATAAAATTCAAACTACACCTTCAGTTTGCATTTTTTTCAAAAAACCATTGTGTCAGAGAAACAAGCCCTTATAACATAGCTATTTTACATGGAAATTCAAATCACATAATGAAAGTGTACTTGATATTAGAATAACGTGGAAAGAATTCTTCAGTCGATTTAAGGGGATCTATTGTGATGATATCTGCATCCTGTAAGTTCTGTACGTTTCTTGTTTAATATTTTATGGGTCTATAAGTGGGGTGCTGATCTTTGATCCTACTTGCTTATGTCTCAAAGTTCTTCACATTGTTTGTAGGGCAGAGGCACAAATGATCCCACTGAAACTATGGAAGAGCTTTACTCACTGTTACTGATTACTGGGCATGTTCTGGCAGATGAAGGAGAGGGAGAAATGCCCTTGGTAATTGATTTATTTTCATCTTCTTCATTCTGATTATTGTTTTTGCCATTAATCCCAGCATAGTTAACTTATACCCTGTTTTACTAATGTTTTCTTGATAAGTATCCTGATTTACCTTTTCTAATGAGAACTTAGAAGGCGATGTTTAATTCCACTTGTCAATAACTCCTCACTCTGTCTGTACTTATTTTCTCATTTCTTGTTCATCTTACGATTGTCATTATTTAATTTATGTGACATTCTGGTCTGGCAAATGCAAAATTTTAGATTCTATGGATCAGAAGGAACATAGCATGCACTTCAATATGCGGAACCATATTGGCTACATTATGCATTTATTGTTAGCTCATGGGTTGGTACTAACTTACCCCAGGCATCCAAATGGTGTAATTTCATATTGCGTGGAGCTTATTATTTCTTTAGCACTTTTAATTGTATGTAAAACTTGCAATGTTTATGTGGTGCAAAAAACAGTTGCAAATGCTAGACACTTGCCAACTAATCATTCGTCAATAGACTTTATCTAGATATTTATTCTTATTGATTTTGTTATTGAATGTCATGTTTTTGCCTCTCCTCGTATATCTCTGGGTTTTCAATGCCACATCTAATTTTGTGTTTTTTTTTTCCTGGTAAGTCACAGTTATTGTGTTGTTATCAGGGTGATAGCTTATGTGTCAGCTTAAAGTGCAATCTGGTGGTGATATGGAAATGTGGGAAGCAAATCCTATTTTGTTCTTGTATAGGAAAAATTCTCATTGTTCATGAAATTATATGATATTCAGGTCCCAAGGGCTATCCAAACTCATTTTTTGGACTCCATGGAAATAGACAAACATCCTGTCATTGTACTTTCTAGGTAAAGTTTCTACTTTATTTTATTTTCTTTTATTCTTTTTTTGCTGAGACCATAAATCTGTTATTTGAAGTAGGTTTAATTTGAAACTGTCTTGCGGCATTTGTATTTAAGTTAACAAGCAAAGAACAGGCTTCTTGTTGTCTGAAGCCATGCGATCTCTTGTTTGCAGGATTATGCTTTTGTTGCTTTTTATTGTTGGATATTTCTGACCAGTTTCAAGGGTCATTTATATTATGCTATGCTTTTGACTAACTTGAAGATTGGTGAATGTGTTGGAAATTCCAAGTGGGTATTATTTTGATCAAGGAACAAAATTTTCATTTGTTTCCGTTGAAATGGCTGAAACGTTTCCGTTTTCTAAGAGACCGGAATTAAGCAATGGTGGAATAATGAAATTATAGTGTTTCTATTAAAGCACATTGGAACTTAGGGTAATGCACCAAAAAACAGCGCAATATACCGAAACAATAAGTTTTGTCGACAAAAATTTATCACTTTTCATAAAGATTGTACAATTTTTATTGAGAAAATAAAAAAGATTGTATTTTACTACATTAATATTTGCCACTTCTAAAATGTTTCCGAATCATTTTCGAATTGTTTCTGTTTCTGTGCTAATCAAAATAGCACATTGAAACGAATTTTTTATCCTTGATTTTGATCAAGCCTTGTGAAGAAGAAGAGCTATGAAGATTGAAGGCAATCTTTTGAAAAATTTATACAAATATTCAAAAGATTATGAAAGGGTTAATCTTTTGAAGCCTACTTAGACTCTCATTTCGTTCTATCTTTTCTTTTAAAAGGAATCTTTGATGTACTTCTAAGAAATCATTCACATTTTTGTAACCTTAATATTAGTTACCTATATTTCTTCGTAAGGATCTCAATGTTAGTAAACAAAAAGTCCAATATCTATTTAGAAAGCTCTATTCATAAATAATTTGGAGGTTTTGGGCTTTAGAATTCCTAAAATTCAAAAGACTAAAGGAGAAGGGATTAATAGGTTTAAATCCCCATCTTTTTTTTTTTTTTTTTATATAATTTCATCATTAGATCTCAAGCTGTTTCTTCAAACTTGCAATGTATTTTATGTATGTCTAAGTGATGGTTTTGTGTCATGTTCTAAAAAATTGAAAAATTAATAGGACACATTTAGACGAGTGTCTGGTACTTATCAAGGAGTCTCCACCACAAACACTATTCCTTCTTAATGTCTGTGCTTCTTAGACATACATGTTGAAGCAAAATCAGGGCTTCATTAGCAAAAAGGAGTGAGAGATGGGGGAGAGGAGTTTTTTATTTATTTATTTTTACGTCGGACACTCCACGGACGGAGCTTGGACACGTGTGTCCCATTTTGGACACTTTAGGGACACGTTGGGGACTCAACTATAAATTTTAAAATTAATTGTTGGATTAAGGAAGAAGAAGAAGAAGAAGAAGAAGAAAAAAAGCAAGAATGCTACTAATATTGGTGGTTAATTTGTTTGGTGTGTTCTTTATGGATTTTGTATTAGATAATGATGGATAGTTGATGAGGTGTAATGCCGTTTTTATGTTTTCAGTAGTTTATGAGTTTAGAGTATTAAGTATTGATGGAACAACATTTTTGTTGTTAGTGTTTTTGTATACTTTATCATTTTTTACGAAATGTAATTGATTAATTGTGAATGATTTGTTGTCGATTAAGTAGTGAAATATGTTACTTTTTTTATTTTATTTTAATTGGTGTTATCTTGTATAGTTTTCACTTCTTTGTAAAATATTTATGTATATGACATATTAAAATATATCTTTTGTTGTGTCCCTGCCGTGTCGTGTCCAGCATTTTTTTAAAATTGCAACACGTATCGTGTCAGTGTGTCCAACATGTATCGTGTCAGACACTTGTGTTCGTGTCTGTGTCCATGCTTCTTAGGCGTAAAGTGACGGATTGGAGAGAGGTGTCCTTTGTTGGCTTGATGAAAATCGTATGCTGTAGGCTGCTCTCACCATTGGAGCCGCCCCGCTCACCCCCCGAGAGAGAGAAGGGGGGGTGGGGGGGGGAAGCAAATCAATTTTGCTGGTCATCGATGTTAACAGAGGCTGAACTGAATTGATTTGCTCCCTAATTTTTTTATTTATGTATGGATTCTTGGACGACCTAGTTCTGTTGAACTGTGAACAGTTTTCACGGTAGATGGTTAAACCAGCTGTCTGATGGGTCTTTAAAATTAATTGGTTTCTTTTGTTAGAACAGTTTGGTGGAGTTGCCTGGATTATTTGGTGGCCTGTTTCCTGCTTCTATTTGTTAAACTGGCTTGTCTGGTCCGGTTTTTAAAATATTGGAAGCTGGAAAATTACATTGTTGAAAGTGGATTTACTTTTCTACATTTAAAATTGAGTCTGAGAAATGACAGGTCCTTTCTAAAATCTGAGCACGAAGGAGATATTTGTCTCTCTTTCTATTAGAGCAAGTGCCTTGCCCTAGTGGTTGAGGCCTTGTACAGCCAAGCCCTTTGTCTGGGGTTCAAACCCCAGCAGCCCCTTCCCCTTCCTTTCGCCCTATAAAACAAATACTTACCTATCAGAAGAAACAATAAAGCTGTCTGTTTTTATTTGAGGTATGTTTTTTGTAAATGTTTTTTTATTTTTATGGATGTGTGTTTTTGTGTTCCTGCAGAAGATTCACAGAGAATTGTTGAAATAACTGATCACTATTTAATAAAATATTGTGGTTTTCCTTGAAACATCAAATGCATCATATACGTAGGAGTATAATACTACATGACATCTCCAATAAGAAGAGCAACATAAATACTTCTTGCTGCACATTTAAGGTAGTGTAATGCAGACGTGTGTAGACATATATGCGGACAAGACCTGTGATCTTGCAGGGATAAGTGTACTCATTGTATTATCATTATGCTGTGAACCATGTAAATATAGTTATGTAAGTCTGCAACTGGTCATTCTTCCATTGCAAACACAACAATTCTGATGTACCACATTTTCTGAAAAAACGAGCTTGTATTGTTATTCACACACTCATTCATTGATTTGTTTTTTTGTTTTGCATTTCTTGTGGTCTCCACACGACTTGCAATAAGAAATCATTAACTTTTGTTGCTTTTTCTTTTCACTTATCTCCTTTCTTCATTGATGCAGCTTAATTGTAAGTTTTGCTAAACAGAGTTTGGATCCAGAGATGAGAGCATCATTTTTCAGTCCTCGACTTATGGAGGTGATCTAACAAAGTTACTTGCTTTTCGGAGATTTCAACTTGACTTTAAAGATACCTCGACTCTTCTTTACTCAATTTGCTTGTGACTTATGGGAATGGGACCTGGATGTAGTGGCTCAATTGCATGAATAATGTTTTTTCCGACATAAACAGTGATCACATATAGAGCTTTTCTATAATAAGTTATGTTGCCTACCGCCTCTTATTTTAATTCACTAAAGTCACAAGCAAGTTTTACTTGAGCTGGTTACCTGCATTCTGGCTAGCATTAACATTGTGTTATATGCTTTCCATGGGGTGTAGATGATATATACCATCAAAGATCTTCTAAAAATGAGGATCACAATATAGTTTGGATACCCTAGATTCTTTTACTATCCACTTGATTACTTAATTGCTATCTTACAGTGCATAGAACATATATTGACGTATGCAGATCTAATAAATCATCTACGTGTTTTTTGAAAAGTAATCTAGTCTTGTCTTCTCAGTTTACTTATTTGAGTTTATGTACTACACAGGCGGTTATATGGTTTATTGCAAGATGGTCTCGTACTTATCTAATGCCGCCTGAAGAAAATACTGGAAGTAGAGACAACTACAGTACAGATAGTGATAGTGCACACCATCTTCAACCACAACGCTCCAGAAAAGCTTGGCTTACCTTTTTTGGAGAGGGTAATCAGGGTAAACTCGTGCTTGACATTATTGTCCGAATCTCCCAGATAACACTTGTATCATACCCTGGGGAGAAGGATTTGCAGGTATATACACTATTCTTGTCTCATTGATTGATAGGTGTTTTTCATGTGTCATTGAAAGTTCTCTTCCTTGCTTAACCTATGGATGCTACATACATGCCTATTGATCAAAGTAATGTCTAAATATTTGAAGTTTATCAATTTTTTGTAGTGTGCTTCCATGAATTTTTATGCACTAACACCTTTCTCTGATGGTAATGCTTGCTAGATTTATCTAACCATGAATATGTTGGCAAACACATGGATGTCTGGTATTTTTGTTGTGTTGGGGCATATGATTAAACCTCAAAAGCTGTAGAATTTTGTCTGGTAACCTGTATGTAAAACAGGAAAGCATTTTAGGAGACCACTTTTACTTTCAATGCATACCTTTCAGTAGCTTTCTGCTTTGTCCTAGTTTACATAAGCTCTTGACTGTGCTAGATGTCAAAATTGCCCTGATTTCCAGACTGTAGGTTACTTCCTAGATTAATTGTAAAATAAATTCAATTTAATATACTTATGGAGTGTAAATCTTATACAATACATCAAGTTTCTTGTAATTGTGCATGTCATTGTCTCATCCGAAGCTATTCTTCCCCAGAAGCAACCCTAAATGAAGGCCTTTTGCTTCAATTGGCAGTACATGTCCTTGAGCAAGGGTTCTCTGAAGCTTTCAAATATCCGGAGACTTGTAATTTGGTTTGCCACTCTTCAATTATCTAAAATCAGTTTTCTTGATCTGGTTTTACATATGCTGTGCCATCAATTATGAAACGAACTCTCTGAAGAATCATCCAACTGAGAGAATTCATCTTTAACTGTCAAATACCTAGACTGACCAATTGTTAGATCAATAACTAACTGCCTCCTTAATTGGTAAATTTTATATGAATTGTCAACTGATAGATAAATTGGTCTTCCTGCTATTTGGTGCCATCTTCTTCTTGGAGGCATGATCGTTTACAGTACAAAACTCATAACTAACAAGCTTGGATGTAGGCTATCTGCTGAGGAGTGTTGAAATATGATCCAGCTTTGCTAAGGTCAACCTTAAATCAATTTAAAACAAATCATGACCATTTAGATTACAGGAAGACACTGAACAATAAAAGTGGAAACAAGGATGAAGAAACATAATTATCTGATCTTTGAGGTTCACTAAATGGTTGTCTGAGTCTTGTCTTTTTATCATTTACATCCATAAGTGGGTTCCTATATCTTGTTTATTTTGGCTGTGGCATTAATTAAAGTGCTTCATGGGTTTTGATTTGTTTGACAAAACTCCCTAGAGAAAATGGGAAGGTTTATGTTTCCATGTGCCACAAAGAACTGTGAAGCTTGCTTGAACTTGGACAGGCAGGTGCAAAGCACGAGTCTTGTCCTCTCATCCTTTTAATTACAAGATTTTATTAACTTACTTCGCTGAACTAGATTTTCCTTCAATTACCGTGTTCATGAATTTCTACACCGATTCTCTACAATTATCACCCAAATGCATGATTCCGTACTCATTAGATTACGCAAACCCTTTCCTTGAACTGAAGTGCTATCAATTTAGCTTAAAAGTAATGTTTACTGATGAAACTCAAATTAAGATACTACTTAATCTTTGGAGGTCTACTGGTGAGCCTAAAAGTTTTCTTTGTGCCATGCAAAGCCTAAAAGTTTTCTTTATGCCATGCAGATAAGCTAACTTCAAACCTATCAAAAAGAAAGAAAAAAAAAAAAAAAGCAGAGGCTAACTTGCTCTAGTCTGGTCTTGTTAGAATGCAATTTTACTGTATTTCCATTCCTTTGGAACTACTTGGGCACTGCATTTAATGACAAAAGTATGGCATTTTTTTTGCAGAATTCAGAATAATTAGTCTTCTTAGAATAATGAAACTTCTAACCACCAAGACTGACTACGTCCAGAATATGGCAATCTATTAACACCTAAGTGCAGGTGCAGCGATGCAGTAAATAAAATCCGGTAAAACTGGAGTCGATTAATAGGGAACGGATAATAAAATATGTAAAATTAGATGTTAAAATTTACTCACGGTAAAAAATTAGATACCCACTAAGTCACGCTAAATATTGTTGTGTTGCAATGACTTTAGTTAGAATCTAAGCAGACTGGTTTGAATTTCACCTCGAAGAGTACCGATGAGAATAAGACAAGTGCTACAGAAAATGGTAACAAAAATAAAATAGATGTTTTTTAGAGATTTGATGGTTGTTAAACTAGACCTTAAATAAAATTTAATAAAACAGTCTTGAATCCAATTGATCTGATTACCTGATTCACCTGAAATTCTAATGGAGGTTTTATAACTCAAATCATTGGTTTCGTCTTGAGTCTTTGATTAAGAATATTTAGCTTTTAGAACAGAAATTTTATAATAATTAAATCTAGAATATTAAAATTAAAGCCATAAATTCATACCATCGATTTGTGCAATAACTATACCAAATTAAAATTTGTGCATAGAAATTACCAAACTTAGTGAAGAATTTAAGTTTTCTCAAAGATCTAGAATTTAATTACCAAGAATTGAAAGATTTTAAATATAAACAATGAATACTCAATTACTTCCATTGATATTTCAAGATTCTCAGATGATCTTCACAATTGACTCCAAGACTTAAACTAGCCACTTGTAGTATTAAAAAGATATGGCTTGAAAAATAACTTCATAACTAAAAAAGTTTATTATAGCATAATAATGGTGAGGAAAATACTGAAAAATTAACTGACTCAACAACTACTAATAAACTAACGACTAAAAGAAATGAAAGAAAGAGTTTTTAGCTGAATGGCTTGGCATCCCCCTCCTCTTCTCTCTCTCTTTTATAGACAAAGAAGAGTGAGAAAGGTTTTTTTTATTATTATTTTTTTTCTTCTTTTCTTGCTTTCTCCTTCGTTCCTCGTCTTCTCCTTTTCTTTTAGCCACCTACAAGATGAAGAAACAAAACAATATATATATATAATATTATAATATATAAAATAAAAGATAAAATATAATATATTTAAAGTAAAAGATAATCTTATAATATATAAAGTATAAGATATAATATATACACCCACTCATATTATATACACCCACTCATATGGATAATGTAACACCTTGCTTCATTTTGCTCGGTTTTATCTTCAAATCTGCTTAAGGTGTGTAAAATGTGAAAAATATTAAATTTATATGAAAATGATAAATAACACATAAATAATAACTAACATTAACCTATAATTAGGGACTTCAATTATGCTATTTTTAGAGTACAATCACAACCCTCCAACTAAGCTTTTGCTAATCCGTAGCAAAATAATAAACACACTTAAAAAGATAGACTCCACTTTCGTAGGAATCATGAGTGCATTTAGCATATGCACCAAGCCTTTAAATCCCTAAGTAACCCCAAGTGGATGAGTAGTGTCTCGTGAGGGTTTTTGGTGATGGAATCCATAAACATCAAAATGTGGCCTCCAAGTGAGAATAATGAGAATAAAGTATGACATATATCAAGACACAAGCATATTCTGTTTATACTACTATTTAATACACAAGCAAGATAATGTCTTAGAATAACATATGAGAAATTTTTGTGTGTGTGTGATCATTAGACGATAAAGAAAGTATTACAATATAAAAACACAAATACATCCTTTAAGCTTTGATTCAACCTCACTAAATATTCTCCCAGAAAGAAAGAACACATGTATCTCACATCAATTGTCCTTGTAAAAGAGTAAATGTAATGTATAATCAAAAGAGATGACCATAACAAAAATAACGTGAATATATAAAGTGAGTGACGATTTGGTATAGTTCCATGAAGGAATACTCAATGTTAAAACCACACAAGCAATTGATATGTGAATTCTTTAATGAGTGAATGAACAAGCAATGTACACTTTCAATCATCGAGGGCTTTATTTAAGATGTAACTTGGCTATGAGGTTTAAGGTAGGGAGAAAGAAATAATAAAAGGCTCAAAACATGTGTGATCAAGATATGAAATGATCAATAAGTACATTCCTTTAATTTTCCTATTTTGATATATTTTTTTTTAATAGACAACCTCGTTCTTCTTTGTTTTTTTTTTTTACTTCCCTTTCTCCTTTGTTTTTCTTTTCCTTCATTGCTAGTTTTTTTAATTTTTTTTTCATATTACAAATAAATCACCCCATTTCTCCATTCAACTTACACAAGTGAAGATATTTGTGTTTTTATTTTTAGGGATGAAACTTTAGGAATAATATATATAGCAAGAGAGAAAGAAATAAGCTTAAAAATAGTTCAAAGGGAATTATTTCAACAAAAGATCTGTGGCTTAAACAATCAAAGATGGCATGGATTCATGTTGAAAGTGCACAATAGTTCAAAATTCTAATAATTCACTATATTCAATTATGTAAGCAATTCAAACATTTGAGTCAAATACAAGTATAATGGAGCTATTGAAAGAGTGATGTGGAAGAATTTCATCAAGAGTAAATGTAAACACTCCGAAAGGCGTGATTGGCTTTAAAGCTCACTTGGTGAATAATCTCCACTTTTGTAAAGATAAAACTGCGTAATATGATACAAAACTTATCATAATATGATAATGAGTGATGTAAGATAGCCTCCTTCTATATGTTAAGATAAAATCTTGCAATTGTATTAAAAGGAAATAATAAAACAAAATTTGTGCTAAATTGAATGAAAACATGTTTCAACAAATTCCCAAAATTGATATTTGCACTCCACATAAAATTGTGCGAAATTATAACTCTGTTTTTTGGTTTTTTTTTTTTTTTTTGGTGAAAAAGTTTGAAAAATAACTTCAAAACTTGCAAAAATAAACACAAGTAATTTGCAAAACATATATACAGACAAATAAAATAAGGAATTATAGAAAGAAATACACAAACACACTATACAACGGCTAGGCATAACAAAATCGAGCTAATCTTTTAATATCCAAATCAAGGTAATCTACAGTTTTGGTGAAACCCAGGTGTCTCAATGCCTCAGCATTTACTCGACCCTTAAGAATGTCTAAGTAAACCATATGATTTCATGATATTAATCGGTTGCTCCTTTTACAATTTTTATCTACACACGTATGTCTAGCACAACGGTGACACCTATTTAGTCTCTTTGTTCTTCTCTTACAGGCCACAGTACTGCGACCAGTAAGAGGTTGAGGTTGTTCCTCTTAGAGTTCAACTCTCCTCACCACTCTTGCACAGTGAATTATTTCGCCACTGACACCGAGTGGAAGTCTCAGATCAACACAACACGCAAATGCAAGTACTTTACCATTTATATGAGAAGTCATGACACTATCAACTTCTTTAACGTCTGCTAGTCACAAAGACAAAATTAAAAATAAAATAAATAATAGAAAATAACAAACCAAATAATGAAAAAAAAAAAAAAAAACGAACGTATCCTCCCCCCAACTAGAGAATGGCTACGGCTCGAAGCAAAAATAAAAAGAAAAGTGCGGAAAAGACAAACATGAGCGGGAAGAAAAAGTTCCCTCTCACTGACTAAAAACAACTTAGCTACCAAACCAAATAAATAGACTAACCTAATTGTACAAACTGACCTAGTGTTAATTCTACTCAAGCAATGGCGGATCCAGGAGATTCACACTTTCGATCAAACTTACAAAATTCTCAAGGTAGGGCTTCAAACGATGCCTATTGACTTTGAAGATATTGCCATTGCTAGGATTCTCTATTTCTATTGCCCTGTACGGTGACACATCTCTTACCAGACAAGGTCCAGACCACTACTCTTCAATTTGCTTGGAAACAAGTGTAATTGGGAATTGTAAAGCAATATTTTTTGACTACCATGAAAAGACTTACGATGGATGTGTTGGTCATGGAATGTCTTCATATTGGCTTTAGAAATCTTTGTATTCTCATAGGCATCATTTCGGAGTTCCTCAAGTTTATTGAGTTATGGCTTCCTAGTGAGGCCAGCGTCATCTAGATTTTCATTGAATTGGCGAATGAACCAATAAGCTTTATGCTCAATTTTCATTGAAAGGGGACATGATTTCACATACACAAGCCTGTAAGGAGAAGCACATAACACAATTTTGTAAGCAGTTTTATAAGCCCAATGAGGGGGTTGGTATGTATTAGGTTGGGGTTAGAAAGACATGGATTGTTGAGCTTGAATAGGTTAGAATTGGAAAGGTTGAGGGTTTTGAGGCCCGTTGGAATGTTTGAGGATTCGAAGGACCCTCGTTTCTCCACCTAAAGTTTGGGTGATTTCGCCATCTAGGGTTATATGTATTTGAGAAAGGGTTTCTCCCAACTTGTTGGTCATTATATGTACCCCAATATTGGCTAACCGCATTGGCTTGGCCACGCAAAGCTTCCTTGAAATCTGGTATAATTGGACATGTAGCAGTTTGATGTACCATTGTACCACACATTAAACAACTCTCTTTCCTGGGAGACTCACTATTCACAACATTGCCCTTACTTGTCTCTATGACTTCTAACTTTTGGATAAGTGCAGCTATTCTAGCATTCATATCATCCACTTAATTAAGCTGAAATGTGACCCTAGGTTTAGACTCCCGATTTTGGGTCATAGTTGTGGCCCAAATTCGCTGAGTAATCAATGAAGTCATAGGCTTCAGATGGGTCTTTGTCATACAAAGTCTCTGCGTACATAGACTCAACGAATTGCTTTAGTTGTGGAGTCAATAATGAATAAAAAGTATTTATGATATGCCAATTGGTGAAACCATAATGTGAACAAGCACTTAACAAATCTTTTAATCTCTCCCAATATTGGAACAATGATTCACTAGACACAGGGGCAAATTGAGAGATTTGGCGACGAATAGCCTCAGTTTTATGTTCAGGGAAGAATTTTTTCAAAAATTTTGTCTGAAGATCTTGCCAAGAATAAATAGACCTAGGCCTCAATGAATTGAACCATTTCTTGACCTTGTCTTTGAGGGAAAACGGGAAGAGTTTCAAAAGTACAATTCCCTTGGGTAAGAATTATAGAAGAACATGGAGCATACGCCCTCGAAATTTTTTATATGCTGATATGGTTTTTCAAAATCTAAACTATGGAATGGATTTATCAGTTGGATCATTCCTGACTTTAAAGTCATCGTTGCGTGATGCGTGGGAAGAACAATGCAAGAAGTAGGCGCTTACCTAGCGGGATTCAGATAATCCCTGAGAGACCTATGGGAAGGATCACCATGTATACTCCTATCTTTAGCTATATTATTTGGATTTGGCGTGTTGGGATTCCTAGGTGATTGACGATTAAAATCTTCCGTCATTGGGATATAACTAGGAACTCGGTTAACTAACTGAATGTTCGAAACAAGAGTCTTAAATGGGGAAAGAATATGGTAGATTAGAAGAAGATCACTAGACGAGCCAAAGCTCACCAATCGTCCATGCGCATCCCTAATGTATCCATCTCGAAACATAAATACGGACCTTACAAGTCAGAATGTCAGGCAAAAAACCCAAGTGGGCCGTCGACAAAACACGGATGAGAAGAGCAATAGTATTGACGGCTCTCAAAGCTGAGAAAATAGAAGGTCACCTACCTGGAGGGATGCAGGCAGTGTAATGATGGGACCGGGACATTTCTAGAGTCGGCTAACGACAAGATACAAAAAAAATAATAAAAACAAAAACAAAAATATTTACAACAATATGCTAAAATACTTACACACAAAAATAACAAAAGAAACACAAGTTAGTTCGTTAGTAACAACGTTATAGTAACTTTAGTGAGTGGCGCCGATCTAAATAGGCGGTGAATCAGCTCGAAATAAGGTTATCCACAATAATCAAAATAAAAAAAAGTAATATATATATATATATATATATATGAAGCTATATGGTCCCCATATTGAGCGGTGTCGACCTAAATAGGCGGTGAATCAACTTGAAAGGTAAACTACAAAGAAAAAGAAAAAGAGCTAAAATAAAGTGTAAAAAATAAAATGTTAGAATGAGTTAGATGAAAAATAAAAATAAAAAATATGGTAACCAATTTGACTAGTTTTGTCCAGGATTAGGCAAGTATGCTAACCAAAGAGGTTAACCACAAAATAATAATAATAAAAAGAACTAATTATGTACAAATATATAAGTTAGCAATGGAACAAAGTAATAAGTGAGCATAAACCACTGATCAGTTGGTATACATCTTCGAATTCCTTTGTCAAGTTAGCGAAACAATCAATTTTTCTTAAATCTGCAAAGGTATTATTATTATTTTTGAATTTTTAAATTTTGAATTTTTATTTTTTTTAATAATTTTTGAATTTTTTTATTTATATTTTGAATTTTTGAAATTTTTTTTTTTTTTTTTTTTTTATCTTTTTGCATGATTTTATTAAAATCGTTTACCCTGCAATGGAGCCAAAATACTTGACTATGCTCAGAATATGACAATCTAGTAACATCCAAGTGTAGGTGCAGTGAAGCAGTGAATAAAATCTGGTAAAACCGGAGTCGGTCTATAGGGAACAGATAACAAAATATGCAAAATTAGGTACTAAAATTTACCCACGGTAAAAGATTAGATACCCACTAAGTCATGCTAAACATCGTAGTGTTGCAATGACTTCAGTTGGAATTTAAGTCGACCGGTTTGAATTTCACCTTGAAGAGTACCGATGAGAATAGGACAAGTGCTGTAGAAAATAGTAACCAAAATAAAATAGATGTTTTTGGGAGATTTGATGGTTGTGAAACTAGACTTTAATAAAATTTAATAAAACAGTCTTGAATCCAATTGATCCGATCACCTGATTCACCCGAAATTTTAACGAAGGTTTTATAATTCAAATCATTGGCTTCGTCTTGAGTCTTTGATTAAGAAGATTTAGCTTTTAGAACAGAAATTCTATAATAATTAAATCTAAAATAATAAAATTAAAGTCATAAATTTATATCATCGATTTGTTCAATAACTATACTAAACTAAGATTTGTGCATAGAAATTACCAAACTTAGTCAAGAATCTAAGTTTTCTCAAAGATTTAAAATTTAATTACCAAGAATTGATTGATTTTAAATATAAATAATGAAAACTCAATTACCTCCATTGATATTCAAATTTCTTCAGATGATCTTCACAATTAATTTCAAAAATTAAACTAGCTACTCATAGTATTGAAAAGACATGGCTTGAAAAATAACTTCATAACTAAAAAGGTTTATTACAGCAGAATAACGGTAAGGAAAACACTGAAAAATTAACTGGCGAAACCACTACTAATAAACTGACTGACTAAAAGAAAATGAAAGAAAGAGGTTTCAGCCGAATGGCCCTCTAACTCTCTGCTCTCTCTAGGATGGCTTGGCATCCCCCCCTCTCTTCTCTCTCTCTGACAAAGATGAGTGAGAAAGGTTTTTTTTTTTATTATTTTTTTTCTTCTTTTCTTGCTTTCTCCTTTTTTCCTTGTCTTCTTCTCCTTTTCTTCTAGTCGCCCACCTGCAAGATGAAGAAACAAAACAAGATATATATATATATAATATATAAAATAACAGATAAAATAAATATATATTATTATATATAAAGGAAAAGATAAAATATGATATATTTAAACTAAAAGATAATCGTATAATATATAAAGTGTAAGATGTAATATGTACACCCACTCATATGGATAATGTAACACCTTACTTAATTTTGCTTGGTTTTATTTTCAAATCCGCTCAAGGCTTGTATGACGTGAAAAATATTAAATTTATATAAAAATAATAAATAACACACAAATAATAACTAACATTAACCTATAATTAGGGACTCCAATTGTACTATTTTTAGAGTACAATCAAAGACATTACACCCTCACCATTGAGATGACAATATCTAAGACTTTGTTTGTCACAAAAGAGAAAGAATTCCAAGCAAAAAGTATTTTCCAAGGGAATGATTTTCAAGTAAGAAGTTTTCTTTCCACTGTTTTTACAATCATTGGGAATAACTTAAGTTCTTCTGGAAAATTCTTCTTTCCCTTTTTTGGTTGGGATTAATGCTTCAAGAATGAAACATTCCTAGGAAGACTGATAATCAATTTTAAACAATGAGAGAGAGAGAGAGAGAGAGAGAGAGAGAGAGCAGATTCATTCATTGAGTAGTCCTCTGTGGATGGTTGTCAGTCAGAGACTTGAGTGATTAAGAACAGTGAATAAGAAAGAACAAATAAATGAAAACTACAAACAAAGATAGGAAGAAAGACATTTACTAGGCCTCATAACCGAGAAAGATAAATGGAATGGTCTGATGGTTCCTTCAACTAGTTATTTGTGAATCATTATGTGAGGTAAAGAGGATTATTAGAAACAAAAAAAAAAATAGAAAAGAAAAGTAGAGTTGGAGGGAGTAGATTGGTCATGCATGTGAGGAAGAGGGAGGCGAAAAGAGCTGTTCTGTAAAAGTGTCTCATCATTTTATTACTTATTAAGTTCAAAAACGATTTACTTTCTTTTCTAGAGAGCAGAAAGCAATAGCTGGAGTAAAACCTGGAATATATTTTTTCATTATTTTTCAGTAAGAACAGTGAATGAGAAAAATAACAAATAAATGAAAACTAAAAAAAAAAGATAGGACGAAAGAAAATTGCTAGGCCTCATAACTGAGAAAAATAAAACATGATGGTGTGATGATTTCTTCCACTACTTATTTGTGATGAGAGGTAAATAGCATTATAAAAAAAAAAGTAGAGCTGGAGGGAAAAAAGTTCAGTGGTTAGGGAGTACTGAGTTTTTTGATAGTCATCCCTATTAAATTGTGACATATGGTGTTTTATTAGATCAGCAACGTGAATTTGTGGTTAATTGAGAGACTTTCAAGGAAAAATGCAACATGACAAAATCTTATAGGAACGACTACCGAAAACTCAGTACTACCTAACCATTAGACTTTTCTGAGCTGGAGGGCGTAGACTGGTCATGTATAAGGAAGAGGGAGGTGGAAAGAGTTGTTCTGCAAAAGAGTCTCATCATTTTATTCCTCGTTAAGTACCTTTTCTTTTCTAAAGACCAAAAAACAACAACTGGAATAAAATTTCCTGGAATATTTTTTCATTAATTTTCTCACTTTTTGAAAAAAAAATTCTGACATTTTTGAAATGCTTGAAAATCCCATATTTATTAGAGTAGGGAGCAGAAGTGGGAAATGCTGGGAAAAACGCAGCCAAAATATGAAGGGGAAATGGGAAGCGCGGAACGCTTAAGATTTGATTGAGAAACTTAATAGGAACCTTTGTAAGACTCTTTTGCAAAAGTTAAAGCAACTTTTAGAAAATTTAGTAAAAACCTATATGAATACTCATATAATGTACAATGAATGCTTAGTAGGAATTTAAGGAACAACAATACAATGAATGCTTAGTTAGGAATTTAAGGAACAAAAATGTATCAAACATAATAATCAAGTTTCCAAATAGTTTCCCCAAGGTCCTACCAGTCTCTCTTTAGTTTCTTTGGAGTATCCGAAAAGTTCCGGAATGCTTTCCCAAAATTTTAATAGAGTTTAGTACCTATACTGGAAGTGCTCTTCTGCGGATGTGCGTTTCCCCTTTAAATTGAGTTTCCTAGCAACTATGGAATAAACAAAGAAATAGAAATTCACACTTCACAAGAAAAAAATTCTTTTCCCAGCAAAGCAAGAGTAATTGCCCTTTGGAGATTCAAGTGTATGGGGCATATAGGATTTAGGAAGCGTAACTGCTGTAGTATATATGCTTATAGCAATAATATAAGGATGTGAACTAAGTTATTATTATTTTTTATAGGGTACTGTGTTCTAAATTAATATAAAGCAGAATCACTATTTTGCAGCATGGTGAACTTGAAAGATTTGGAACTTGTTCTGGAAGGTGTATACAAATGCAGTTATGAGTTGGAAAGACTGGCCACTTGTTGTAACTGGGAGAGTAACTTAGAAAAGAGCTCTTTCGATGGAGCAGGAATGCATATCATTTGTTTTCTTGGAACCTTGTTCCTAGTTGTGTAATAGGATTGTTCTTTTTCCTTCTTTAATTTCGTAAAATGATTAATAATAAAGTCACATGAATTCTTTATCTTGTCTTGAGTTAGTTTAAGATTCTGGGTCTTCTGGTATGGTTACTTCAGGATTTTGTTATTGGACTCGAGTAGGAAGTGCAGAATCGCATTACCGAAGTGGGAGTGTCACCTAATTTGATTAATCCTGCAGCTAAGTTCTTTAAATTAGTGTCACCTAGTGACACTAATTTCCAGCAGTTTTATTTTATTTTATCTAAACCTGGTGCCTGACACTTCTCAACATGAAGTGACAGAAGAGATAGCTGACCAGCTTTTGAATCACTGTGAGCTACCGAATTGTTGCTTTTTTTCATGTGAAATAAAAAAATAACATAAAAAGAGAATCACATTCAATTTTTGCTGAATTCTGAAAGTTGATGTATTGTAGTTCACAATACCAAGTGAAATATTGTTCACTTAAGGCTGAGGCAAAGAATAAATCAATCAATGCTATGCCATTTTATTTACCTGACCCATCTCATCTGTTTGCGATGATGTTAACTTTAACTGACTAATGTTATGTTGGTACTCAAAAGGTAAAATCTCCTTTTTTGAAAGTAAAATAATGGTAGGTGTTAAACTCTTCTATTGTAATTGACAGGCACTTACTTGTTACCAGCTACTTCATGGACTGGTTCGAAGAAAGAACATTTGTATACAACTTGTTACATTGGTGAGTTGTATTTGCACTGATGTTTGAATTTAAATAAAACATAAGGGGATTCATCTCTGTATTTTCTCACCACACAACAGTGCTTGTTTTGGCTGTTATTTTATAGTTTTTCCAAGTCCTTGTCCATAAAAAAGCGCTTTGCACAAGTTTGACTTCTAAAACCTTCATATTGACACCTCCTAAGAAGCATGGACACAGACATGACATGACACAACACTGACATAGCGATTTTCAAAAAATATAGGACACAGCAAGAACATGGCAAAAATTTGTATTTTCTGTATAAATTATATATTGAGATATTTTACTCAAAGAAAATGAAAGATTGTAAGATAACACTAACTAAGATTGAAAATTATGTATTTATAGTTTAAACGTCAATTAAATATAAATTACATTTCTTTTATTTTACAATTGGATCCCAAGTTATTTTTTTGAAACTTGCAACGTATTTCAAATATGCCATAGTGATGGACAAAGGTATCCAATTGACGGACACGCATTTCCCCTAAATGTCCGATGCGTGTTCAATTCTAAAAAAATAATAACACATGTCTGGCCGCATGTCCTATACGTGTTGAGAGTGTCTGACATGGTGTCACGGGCTAGCAAACCGGGCACCATACGGTGACAGTAATATGGCCCACCATGATCATACGCAATGAAAATAACCCGTGAAGCCATTACGCACCAAGCAATAGTCTTGCCAAACTCAAACACCAAGGCATAAGGCTATGCGTTCGTCCATGATCCATCCGTAATACCCCGCATATCTTGTTAAACTCCGTCCACCGATGCTCAAACCATACGGCTTACCCAAACTATAGGCGATAGCAACGCCATTTTAAAATGGGCACACACATGACAAATAATGTGCTTAGTGCTAGTCCCTCTCGAAACACAAGCAAGATAGCAATGTGCAACCGGACATGCGCGTGAGTCAAGCATTACCCATTAGGCACGACGCATCCAACCATGAATCTCTTAGCGTCCCACGTCAAGGTTGTTGTCCATAAGGATAGGCATAACTGAATAGCAACCGATAAGCCCACAACATAGTGCCCCGCGACACTAATGCTAGACAAACCAAGAGGCCGTGTGCACAAGCTTGAATCCAATGCGCAAGTGCACATGAGGCACACGGTATGCAAGTGTGCATATCGAGGCTCAATCCGTTATGAGCATAAGCCCCGCTGTGGCACGGATGCAGCATAACGGATGCGAATATCACAATCCTATCCTTGACGTCATTACCCAACATCTGCCCCATCGAACACAATACTGCCCATGTAGCCCCTTGACTAACATGAGGACTGTAGCCACGTGCCACAGCGGACTCCCAAGTCTCGCCCACTCTCTTGGGGGATTCACTTGAGAATTGTCCCTTTTGGTAGCACCGGAGGGTGATAGAGTCAACACCAGACCCCTTCTTATAATAGCATTTTGAGGCATCTCCAAACTTGCAGGAGAAAAAATCCTACCCCCTCGAGGAGTGCTTGGGGCCACGAGGGACCTTGACTTGGGGCATGTCTGAGAATGGTTGGCCGGTGGCATGACAATCTCGTAATTTGTATTTTTCATATTTATTGGATTTATAAATTATGACTTCTCGAGGGGGCAGGATGTTTTCTCCTGCAAGTTTGGAGATAGCTTAGAATGCTATTATAAGGGGGGGTCTGGTGTTGACTCTACCATTCCTTAGTGCTACCAAAAGAGACAATACTCAAGTGAGTCCTCTAAGGGAGTGGGCGAGACTTGGGGGCCGGCTGTGGTACGTGGCTACAATTCTCATGCTAGTCAAGAAGCTACATGGGCGACATTGTGTCTGGTAGGGCAGATGTTGGGCACTGGCGTCAAGGATGGGGTTATGACATTCACATCTGCTATATCATATTTGTGCCGTGGCGGGGCTTATGCTCATGATGGATTGGGCCTCGGCGTGCACACTTACATGCCGTGTGCACTTGCACGTTGGGTTCAAGCTTGTGCACACGGCTGCTTGATATGGCTAGCATTGGTGTCGGGGGCACTATGTTGTTGGCTTATCGGTTGCTATTCAGTTGTGCCTATCCTTGAGGGCAACTATCTTGACACGAGGTGCTAAGAGCTTCATGATTGGAGGCGTCGTGCCTAATGGGTGATGATTGGCTCACGTGCAGGTCCGGTTGCACATTGTTATCTTACTTGTATTTTAAGAGGGACTAGCGCTAAGCACATTGCTTGTCATGTGTGCGCGCATTTGAGAATGACGTTGCTATCGCCTATAGCTTGGGTAAGCTGTATGATTTGATCATCGGAGAATAAAGCTTAACAAGATGTGCGGGGCATTATGGATGGATCCTGGATGAGTGCATAGCCTTGGTGTTTGAATTTGGCGGGATTATTGCTTGGTGCGTAGTCATCCCATGGGTTATTTCCGCTGCATATGATCATGGCAGGTCGCATTACTGTCACCTTGTGGTACTCGGCCTGCCAGCCTGTGACACATAGACACGATACTTTTTAGATGTGTCTATGCTTCTTATGGCTCTTCTGAATGTAAATTATAACGTGGGGCAAAAATGGATTCATTCAATTAGTCTCAGATGATTGAAGTGACGCATTCTTGAGATGAGACGTAAATAGCAGAGTTTCCTGAAAAGTAAACAACAATTAGAATGACTGTCAATGTCTTGGAATTTTTGTCAATAGTAACTAATAAAAGGTTTTCAACTTGTTGGCGGGTCAATAGTTCAGTTATACAATTTCAATACATTTATTTCAAAACACCGTCTTCATTGGCAATATTATAGCTTGGATAGTAATATGTTTCAAGATGGTGGGGCAGACATTTCTAAGGAGATGTCTTGTTCGTGTCACACTCCTTGAGACATGGCACACTTCTAAATGTGTCCTATTATTTTGTTAATTTTTTTAGAGTCGGACACGTTTCCTACACTTGAGGGACACATGTTCGTCACTTAAACACACATGAAACATATTGCAAATTTGAAGAAAATAACTTATGATCCAATTAAAAGATAAAAACAATGTGATTTTATATCTAATTTGACATTTAAGCTATGGAATGTATGGTTTTTAATTCTAATTAGTGTTATCTTGCAATTTTTTCATTCTTTGAGCAAAATAAATATTGTTGCCCTGTCCCTGCTATGGAATGTCTTGCATTTTTTGCGAATCTCAGTATTGGTGTGTCCGTATCTGTGCTTCTTATATAGTAATCTATGGCTTGGCAGTATTTGCTTCTGGCATATATTGCTCAAGATATAACTTGGTTCCATGTTCACTGGATTTCTCTTTCTAACTTTATTTTTTTATTTCAAATGTTTAGATTTGGATATGTGCATCTTTCTTCTAATGGAATATCTTCAACAATTTGTGAAAACCATGTTTCCACAATCAATTTTAGATGTATGTAAGAAATGTCACTTGACCCAGTTTGCTTCTATTTATTCTGCAGGACTCATGGCGTGACTTAGCAAATGCTTTTGCAAATGAGAGAACTTTGTTTTCATTAAATGTTGCTTACCAAGTAAGAATTATAAATATTTGGATCCGATGGCAGGCTGTTACATTCAAAGTTCAGTAACTAGAAAATTGCCTTTTATTTCTTGCAGCGTTCACTGGCTCAAACTCTCACTCTTTCAGCATGTGGCATGAGCAACTCAGAGGCATCAAATCAGTGAGTCTAATTTTTAGGTTTCTTCCCTTCCCCCCCTCCCCGGTCCCCCAACAAAATAGAAAATTAAAAAAATCATATATATACTGTTATAAGTTCTGATGTCCAGTTACAAATTGTTAAAGGTATGTGCAAGGCCTCATGGCTCATGTGACAGCTTATCTAGTCGAAATGTCCGGCAAGAATGATCTCAAAAGTGTTGCCCAACAGCCAGATGTTATATTGTTGGTAAGGACAGAATACAGAATCTAAGTTACTCTTCTGGAGCAATTGTTCTTCAATGTGATGGACATCGTGTAGGTAAGTTGCTTGTTGGAGCGGCTACGTGGAGCTGCCAGAGCCTCAGAACCTCGAACACAGAAGGCAATCTATGAGATGGGATTCTCTGTAATGAACCCTGTTCTGATTTTTCTTGAAGTGTACAAACATGAGGTACTAATATTATTCATTTTCTGAATATTCTGTTTTCATGACAAGCCTATTTTGGGAGCATAATTTTATACTTCCTTAAACATCTAATTATTGTACTTCTTTGAAGTGCAAAGTTTATCAAGCTGTTGGTGTCTAAACTGGTGACTGATTTCCTGAAGTTATGTTTCTTACTTGGATGAGCGATCCACTGTTCAGCCTGTGATGAAATTGAAACCTAGAGAAGGACTAATGGTAGTTTTCTTTTGAGCAGTTTCTGCTTTTTTTGCTTTGAGAATTCTTTTGTACTTGGATACATGACACTTTGTACAGAATCATGTAAGCCATTTCTATTCTAACCCTAAGCTTTTACTGGAATAGTGTCTGACTGAAGTAGGACAGCACTGAAGGCACCAGAATTATGCTTTCAAGATAGGTTATTTGGTGCGCTAAGTAAATGGACATCTTGTAAGAATAGGATGCTAAAAGCTCCACAAAGGTAGTTGGTTTCTAAATGGGAAAGAGTCAAAATAAACCAGAAAACGGGTAAATTTCTGGAACTGCAGTATTTATTGATGGAATAATCATGGGTTTGGAGTTTTAAAAGAAAATCAGGGGAGGTTTAGGGTTAAGAAATTAGGATCTTTTAGATGAATAACTAAAAAAAAACGAGCTGCCATGAAACAAAGTGTAGAAAAATCCTTTTGGCATCCTCATAGACTTGGGTTTGTGTCACCCAATCATGCAAAACCTTCAAGAGCTACTACAAAAGTCCCTACTCTATAGTCTATTGAGTTGAAAGTGCGTATGTATTGCCACTGATTGTCTCCTACTATGAGGTTTGGGACTCCATAACCTAGAACTTTTTCTTTGGAGTTAGTATCCAAAATTTAGAACTTTTAAACTTTGATGCATAAGATTAATCCAAACTTTTATAAGTTACATAAAAACCCAATAGCACAATGTACAAATCTACTATATGCGTATGTATGGACAGGGATATATAAAGTAATGTTTTGAGTTGTTCCCATTGGTAGTTGGGGCAGGGGTGGTTTTGTAATTTCGGGTTTTGGTCAGCCAAGTCTAAATTGGCTGTTTGTAGCCTTTAGGGTCATTTCTAGATCAAAGTTACATTTTCAATTTGTAGCCTTTTGGGGCATTTCTTATCAAAGTAAAACTTTTGGGCCGTCAGAGAGTTATTTTGCCTCATTTTCTTTGCGGTTGTTTTGTTTGGTGGTTGGAGGAGAGGGGGAGGGGACCCAAGTCTGCAGTGCTTTTGAACTGCAGATTTTTCTATTAGCTTCTCAAAAATGCTTTTGGACTTCTGGGTTGGTCTGTAGAGAAGGCAGATTTTGGCAAGATTAAATTTCAGGTAGTGCTATTGCTCTACCCCAGCTTGTATTTTGAAGCATTGGGAGCTTGCTTTGGAGGATTCAACTCTGCAGTGCCTTTGAACCCCTCTGCTGCTGTGTATCTGCTATTATATATTTGCTATCTAGATCTGAAAACTACCGGGTTTAGCTATTTTCCTTATAATTAGTGAAGAAATCTGATCTTTTTGCCTTGCTGCTGTGTGTACCTGCTGTTCCATTTTAGAACGATGTGTTTCTTTGCTATTTGGAGTTAACTAGCCTAAATTATTTATCAAATCAACTATATTACTTGGTTCTCTTTGCCCCAGTAAATCTCACGGACCAGTTTCCTTGTTAACATGAACTGTATTATTTTCTCTATATGATGTTAGTTCTACAGGAACTTCTTGGTGGTTGTCATTTGGTGGTTGTTTTATTGTCATTGATTTAGCTGTTTTATGTTTTCTTTTTTAAACTTTTTCTGCTTTTTTCCTGTTACTTTTGTTGAACACAATTACAATAACTTCAAACTTCTGCATGTAATATTTAACGTTACTCAACTTTGATTTGAGTTGCACAGGATCTTAATCGACTATGTAATGATGAAATCTTAAGGGTTCATAAATGTATGCTGATCCTAAACTATTATTTAGTCCGCAGTTGTCTATATGTTACTTAAATTTGTTGTTGATTGGGTGGACGGACAAATTATCTACCTAGAGGCTCAAGAAACTGCTGTTGTTGTAAACTTTTGTATGGGTTTGCTTCAGCTTTACTCTTCTCACAATATTGGCAAGGTAATTTTTCTTTCTTTAGTTCCTTCTTTTCTTTTTTATTTTTTGCATCTACTGACTTATAACAGGTTATTTATCATGCTCTTCAACGGTATACTAATTGTCTAACAGATAGTAAATCGTTTCTTTTCCCTCTAAACTTGCTTGTTAAAGCTGCATCTGTTAAGCATGAATGGATATGTGTGAGCCATGCATGCTCAGTGGAAAAGATTTTAGAATTAAGAGCTTAACCAATTGCAAATCAAGGGCCAATAGAACTCTTAAAATCTTTTTTGAAGAACATCATCCCTGCAAAAGGAACTATGATATGTAAATCCTTAACATCCTATTAAGAAATGTGCCGAATGAGCAAACAGCTCTAGTTTACTTTCCAACACTAAATCCGAAGATTTTAAGAATATTTCAAGAGAGGCTCTGTTTCTTCTTTCAGCATGCATCCGCAAGTTATAAAGTAATTAGCATTCAATTATCTGCAAAGAATGCCCAGTAGTCTTATCCTTGACCAAGAATGCCATATATGTCACTGGTTTCTGACATATTTAGTTTGCAAATTAGTTCCCATACAATGCACAAGCTTCATGTGATAATTTGGAAAGTTGTTAGATTTATCTAACTGTTGTTGGATATTCTTTATGGGGTTGATCAGGTATAGTGTTTTGTTTCTTCTCCCTAACATATCCGTAATTTAATCATTCTTGCTATTTAATCTAAGGCTTTTACTTTACCAGTATTACCTAGGCATAACTGTTGATGCATATAGTACTAGCATGTGATAAGATTTATTTTTTTCCCTCCCTCTCCTCCTTTTCCTTCCCCCACTTTGTAGCGCTTTTATTAAAATAACTTTTTTTTTTTTTTGGGGTGGGGGGGGGGGGGGGGGGGGTTTGGAGGACACTGAGATCAAGAGAACAATAGTTCATCTCATGTTTCAAATAACTTTCTACAAAAAGCTCCTCTCTAAATTCTCTTAAGCATTTCATTCACTTGTAAGATTAAAATTTCGCCCTGGATTTTTCTCCAAGGCCTTCGCAAGTCATGGCAACAGTGTTATCAGAACTGGATCAGCCGGTTCAACCAGGAACTGAACCCCAGATCGGTCCAGTATTATTATTTTACCACCAATGTAATTGAACTAGAAATACCAGACGGTATTTTTTTTTTCGAAACTGTTGAACTGAGCAGTTTAATTGGAACCGGTTTTTTAAGAATCGTTCAAATTGACACTAGCACCTTAAAAGCTGTTTGGTTTGGGAGTATTTACTTTTTGGTCATTTGATATAAAAATAGAATTAAATATTAAAGAATGAAAACTGCAGTCTATCTCTCTGGGTCTTTCTCTCTCATCACTCAAAGAGACACGTACAGATGGTGTTTTTCACTTTTTCGTCGACCTCTCATCACCGCTGCAGAACCCATCTTTTCCTCGGTGTCCACTGCAGACCCCCACTCACCAGTTTCTCTCATCTTTCTTCCACTCTTTTTGTTTGGTAGGTAGCCACTCTCTCATCTCTCTTCACCCTCTTCTGTCTAGATATAGCTAGGTTGTGAGTCTGTGACTGATGACTTCCTAATCACACTAGTTAGTGATGACATGAATACAAAACTGTGGGTGGGACATTGAAGAATAGGGCTGCTGACTGGTATTAAGCAGGCAGGGCACTCAGGAATAAAGCTTGGCTCATCCAAGGGAAAATACCAAAATTCTATGAGAATACCTAGACTACTACCTTTATTGGGCATTATTTGAATCCAATTTAGGCTGTGTACTGACCCAAAATATACAAAAGAGATCTTCATCATCACATAAATCTGTCCCACTTCTTGATATAAATTTTTAATATAAATTTGAAGAACATAAATGAGAAGTCAAGTCTTCTGCTTTTGTTAATAATCTTCACAGTAAATATATTTTTGAGAAAATGTCACTCCAATTTAAGTACTTGTCAGTTGTGACAAATTCTTGTTGCATAAAAATCCTAAATTAATATGCTGACTTTTTTTCATTGGACAATGTCATATACCATGTAAGTTGTAATATATATGAGGTTAAGAATTAGTGATTAATCTGACTTTTCAACCTATACCATTTTGATTTAGTTATTAGCCTTGAACCTTGAAGTCATATATACAAATACATATTGTTTTATGTTTGTTATGAGCTATTATTTTAGCATCATTAAGTCGTTAAAAATTTATTTTAATTTTAATTTTGATATTTGTCTACATATGTTTTTTTGCAAAGGTGGAGAAAAACATGTCAAGCATTTAGCAATCCCCCAAGAGACTGGATTCCTTCTAGGCAATTACTTGATAATAGAAAAAGGTTAATCCTTTTTGTTAACACGTCATAGAACATAAATTAGTAGAACAAAGTACATCTGGCAATAACAAGAAACTCCCTTGAGGTTTTTGATATTGCCCACTACACCCAAAGGTTCCAAAAAGTGTGGAACAAGAATGGAGGTAGTGTAAGATTGCCAGAGTATCATGTGTGCCTGTGTTGGATGGTAGTAATTTTTTTCTTTTATTGGTTAAGCATGTGCATCATGGTGGGGGGAGGGGACTTGTCCAAGAGTGGCCTTTTTGTTTAGAAAAAATACCAAGAAAGGAGTTTTAAATTTTGTGGGGGCTATGGGTACCTCTGAATGCAGTTGCTTCCTTTGAGGTTGTTATTGTTGTTATGAATTTTTTACTTTTGTTATATATATATATATATATATTTATACTGGTTAGGAAGCACAGAAACACCTTCAACACACATCCAACACAGTTCGACATATGCCAAAACATGTTCAACACACATCTTGACATGTCCTGTTATTATTTGAATTTTATTGAAACTGGACATGCTTTGGAGATGCACAAGACACAAATGTGGGTGCATTTCTGAATAAATAAAATAAGAACCAAATATTAATATAGAAAAAATATGGATTTGAAAAAAATGACTACACATGATAAACTGTAGCTTCTTCTACCAAATTGTGTTTGGGAGAGAGAGAGAGAGGAGCAGAAGAAGACAGAAACGAGAGCCACTCGAGCTAGATGATGAGACAACTGTAGCTAACCTAGCTAAGCTGGGCTGAAACTAAGTTAGCTTTTAACCTCTCGTCTTTTTTCTGTCCTTTCTCGAAATTCTAACAAGCACAGACACGGACACGGACAAAACACGACATGGACACGCCAGCATGACGATTTCCAGAAATATAGGATACGACCCGCGTGCGGGGGAAAGTGGGGGGGGGGGCGGAGTGCGACAGCAAAAATATATATTTTATGTACCGTATAGGGGAATATTTTACTAAAAAATTGCAAGATAATACTAATTAAAGTAAAAACAACATATTTCGTAGCTTAACGTCAATTTAGGTAGAAAATTACATGTATTTGACGAGTGTCATGTCTGACACGGGCACGTCACCTTTGTGGAAGTTTCCATACTTCTTAGTCCAGATTCTATGGGTATCCATTCTTTTTTCTCTAAATATTTTATACATTTTACTATTAAATATACTTATTTATTGAGTTTGGGGGTTTTGTTAGTACACTAACAACTTCTATGTTGTTTGTGTATACTTGGGGCTTCTGACTTCCTTTCCAAGATATAAACATAGAAAGCAAATATTTTTTTTTTATTAATTTCA
The DNA here is from genome assembly GCA_033060915.1 of Euryodendron excelsum. NCBI lineage: Eukaryota > Viridiplantae > Streptophyta > Magnoliopsida > Ericales > Pentaphylacaceae > Euryodendron > Euryodendron excelsum. The sequence continues at coordinate 15,401,293 of CM065396.1, forward strand.
TATGAAATAACAATATATATATTTTTCTTCTTGTATCCTTCCCGCATTTGAATCCTACCTTTTTTAAAATTGCCATGTAGCATGCCCGTATTGTGTTGTATTCATGTCCCACAACTATATCTGTGCTTCTTGGATACTGCACATGAAGTTATTACTATGATTATTAATCTCTTGTTTTGATGTGAAATTTTACTCAACTTGAGAGGTTAATGTCTTTGTTGTTTTTCCCTCTTGGCTTATATGGCTTCACTGCTTCTCTAGATATCTCTTAGCCTCTCAAGCAGCTTACTAAGTGAAGCAAAAACAGAGAAATATAGAGATTTACGTGCTCTTCTGCAACTTCTTGCAAATCTCTGCTCAAAGGATCTGGTATTTTTTTAAAAACATTTTTCCCAATTAAGAAAGAAATTTTTATGCTTGTTAATGTTAAATTTTACATTACCTCAATTACGGAAGAACAAAATTTTCAGGTTGACTTCTCATCAGATTCCATTGAGACTCAGGGCACAAACATTTCTCAGGTATAACCATTTTGCATTCTGTGTTTAAATATTTGTTCAATGCTTACCAACACATGCTCTTGCAGGTGGTATATTTGGGTCTTCACATAGTTACACCTCTTATTTCTTTGGACCTGCTAAAATACCCAAAGCTTTGTCATGATGTAAGATTTCTTTCTTCATCATACAAGAACAAGCACAGTATTGTTGTCAGGAAGCTAATACTGGTTTTTTCTCTTCTGCAGTACTTTTCACTGCTATCGCATATGCTGGAGGTTTATCCCGAAATGGTTGCACAACTAAGTGTTGAAGCCTTTAGTCATGTACTTGGAACACTTGATTTTGGTCTTCACCATCAGGTAAAAGACACACTCTGTACTTAGAATTTATGTACATATATGTGTCTGCCAGTGCATGTGTTTAGAGGGATTTATCGGTCATATTTTTATGTGAACAATATGCCTTGGCTAATAGCCATATAGCGTGATGCTTGGGGTGCTTCTTTTATGAGAACAAAATTGTTGCGTGTCCTTTTATCCCACAACCTGCATTTTAAAATTTCATGGCTGAGTTCTTTGCTTTTTTTTTTTTTTTCTTTTTTCTTTCTGCTTTTCTGTTTTTATTTTTCTTATGCTTTTTCTTTTCCTCCTCACTCACTGATTGTACAGGACACAGAAGTTGTTGACATGTGTTTGAGAGCTCTGAAAGCACTTGCTTCCTACCACTATAAGGAGACAGGTGCTGGTAAAGTTGGGTTAGGCTCACAAGCCACAGGTTATAAAGACCCTGATGGAAAATTGCAGGAGGGAATTTTAAGCAGATTCCTCCGTTTGCTGCTTCAATTTCTCCTCTTCGAGGATTACAGGTGCAAAGCAAGCATATATTGACCTTGCATGATATTAACTGAGATTCACCAGACTTTTTGAATAACCAAAGCAAAACAAGTTAAAATAATATCAGATAAATAAAAAAATAGAAAAGTTGATTGCTGCAAGCACTGATGCAGAAACTCATTCAAATATCCCTTTCCTTAAATTGGTTTTAAGAGTTCTGTTTATTGTCAATCTGTTGCTTCATTTGAACGCATATTCTAATGTTCAATTTTTTTGTGGGTCCAGCACTGATCTCATCAGTGCTGCAGCTGATGCTCTCCTTCCACTGATCCTCTGTGAACAAGGCCTTTACCAGGTACTTCTACTAGAACTTGTTCTGTAATCTTGAAGAACTTATTTCACTGCACAATTTATGATCCAAGTTTTGAATATGTAGAACTTGATAACTCCATGTTTTAGGTGCTTGATTGATTATTACAGAATTTATAACACTTAGGTATAATACGGGTGCCCTCAAATAGGTGTAGTTAGCTCTTTCTCCACTCTGAGTATTACAAAGTTCTTGGAATGGCACCCACCAACCTCTTTGACAACCTCATGTATTTGGAATTCTATATCCACAGAAGCAGATCATCATATGGTGACATACTAGAACACACAAAACGCCAACAAAACAACAGTGCACACACTAGTAATCAATCAAGTTGATTGGTATTCACCCTCACTCTTCTTTTTCCCTTTGTCTGCAATGTATGATTGAACAAAACCTTCATGAAGATTTTCCACAAATGGTCATATTACGTTTCTTAGAACTTTATTGTGAATAAATTCTCCTTAAATGCTATACTATCATCATTTGTTTTTGTCAAACAATAGTTGGCACTCTAAAATATCTTATCTTTCCCAATGCCTATATTCTGAGTGCTGTTTTGGCGTACTATTTCTTACAGAGGTTAGGCAAAGAGTTAATAGAAAGACAGGCAAATCCAACATTCAGATCAAGGTTGGCTAATGGATTGCAGTCCCTCACAAGTTCGAACCACCTTTCTTCTACACTTGACCGCACAAATTACCAGAAATTCAGAAAGAATCTACACAATTTCCTCATCGAAGTTCATGGATTTTTGCGGACAATGTGATATGTGCAGACATTCTGCAAAAACAAATTGCAAGGGAAGTCCTCTTTTGTGGTTTCTCTGTATATTGGCAATACGAGATCTTCTTGGAATCAGAGAAATGCCTCGGTTTTTCCAGGTCACAGGCATTCATTCTAATTATTGCTTGTTACTATTACAATGGTTACATTGATATTTGTGCCGAATGCAATTAGTCAGATGAAGTTGAAGGGTTAGTGAAAATTCTAAGGTTCTTGAAGCCGTGGAAAATTTGAGAATGACCCACTTAACGGCACCTTAACACAAATGCTGGTGTAAGAGCGACATTTTCTCAAGCTTATGATGATCTTTTAGAGAAGCGACACCAACATATTTCGGTTGTTTGTGCACTCACGAAAGCGGAAAAACTCTACAGTTCAGATTTCAGTTTCTTCCGCAAGCACCAATCAAAAGGGTGTCCAGCCCCTGCATGGATGATGCAGCATCCTGCAAATTGGCCCTCGGGAGCAAGATTCTTTGCATGCACCATAAGTTAGCAGCATGTATTTGAGTTGGAACACTGGAAGCTATCTTGTGTCATGAATATTTTGTTTACCAGATTATTTGATGATCATTACCTATTTGTTCATTAGCAAGCATTGGGAGATCTATATGAATGAGATTGTGCCACAAATTTAAATTATATAGTAGCAGGCAAGGCAACCCCGTAACCAGATTGAATATGAATCATTTTAGAAGCAAGCTCTTTCCATAAAAATCTTATTAATCTTAAGTTCCAGTCGATGCAATTTACCAATGAATAATGACGTAGTTATTCCCTGCTAAGATTCATTCGGTTGAAGTAAACAAGAACTTTGATTCGAATAAAAATCTTATTGAATCTTTGGAACTACCATGACGCCCCCTATCACCAGTCTACGAAATATATATCATTCTTCAAATTCTTTACTTTTGACTAATCAATTCATTCACTTAACTGGAGTCATTGACAAGACGGGGCTTAATACGGATTGCACTCTGCCATGAGCAGCAGCAGGTTGTAGGGCCTTACATGGCACGGGGAGGTTAGAGATGTCATGACCAAAAGAGTGGGAGTGAGTGCAAATAGTGTTTCTATATTTTAAGCGTAAATCAATCAATAGGCCTTAGCCCAAGACTTATTTCATGTTGCTATAACCAGTAGCAGTGTTTCCTCGTTTGGGCAGCTACTAGCAGGGATCAAGGAACCCGTGCGAAGGCAGTTCCACTTTTTGTCCGGTAATGCGTAAATTGCAGTTTTAGGGTCAATGTGTAGTCCAAGCAGCTGGTTTCCAAGGCTCAGCATTCTCTCTTGCACTTTGCGGTGTAGGCCTGTTTTCATTTGGTTGCTTTACCTGCTTTGGTGCGGGAAGTATCCGACTTCGTACTCTTAATGAAGTTTCCATTTACTACACAGAAATAAGCTAAATAAATAAATTGGCAATGCTCTTAACATTATAACCCCCGAAATTCCACGCCAAAGAGAAGGTTAACCTATCGTTGGGTATGTAAGCCTTTAGTTTGTTTTCTAAAACTGTGCTCTTTTCTTCCAGCAAGGAGGGGATTCCCAGAAGACTTTATTTACCATTCAACACAGTTGAACTTCTTAGGTAAGATATCACTTCAAAATCAAGATCTACAAATACACATGCTACAGGTATAACTCAATGCAGAATACAAGACTGAATGTCTACAAATTATGTAACATGAAGACATCAACCAAGCAGAATTAGATTTCTCGACTCTGTAAGCTTCAGCAATCCTAACCAACAGCATGCAGATCAACCCAAGGGCATGCACAACCCTGTTCCAATCTGAGCAAAAAAAATAACACAAAAAATGTTCAGCAGACAGGAGAAGACTGATAATAAAGGAAAACGAAAAGGTAATCGAAACAATGAGAGAGAGAGAGAGAGAGAGAGAGATAGAGAGAGAGAGAGAAGAGCCTCAGTATCATTTTGGGGAGTTCATTATTCACCCACAAGCTAAAGTAAGATGGATGAACTATAACCTCACAATATGCTATTACAGAAACACCAGCTATCATTATTTACCCACCAGCTATAATTTTCACAATGAAATAGACTCATGCAAAACCCAGGCAGAACACATTGAAGCAATTTTTCTTCTAATTAAGAAGTCAAACCAGCTTGAAGTAAAGAACCAGTGAAGAAACAACACCTATTTTGCATAGGAACTAATCATGTCACAAGGAATGAACTACTCTATCATGTTTCACACAAAGTTTTCAACTAAATAAAGAAGAAAAGAAGTTCAAAATATGAATTTACTAGAAGGATTACATAAAACCTCTACAGTTTCAAGCAAACGAAGTCATTACGGCCGTGGTCAGGTGAAAGGTTTCAATCGGAAATGGAATTACGAATTCCTAGTCCGAAACATTTTGGATCAAACAGTCTGACAAAATCTAAAATACTTGCATAGAATTCCCTCTTAAGGGATTTAGAAGCCTCAATTACAGAGGATGACCTAAAAGCAAAATTCTTCCTGCTGCTCCAAAGTATCACTTGGCCTTTTTAGGATGGCTGCCTCCCCTAATTTTTTTTTTACAAAATTTATTCACTCTTCACTGCCCCACTTGAACGTTGTAAACAACATTAGGATCAGATCTTTCAATTCTTGTTAGTAAAGCTCAAATGATTATGGATTTCATCTGTCTGGTTCAGACTACGCATTGATGATACTGTGAGGCTGTGTGTGTTTGAACATGAGAAGACTTGATAAATTGAGCACATTGATATTTCATATTTTACATACTCTTTTAACTTATAAAATGCATATATTTTATCTTTTAGTTGCACGGAAATGTTTAAGTACCTAGACTTTAGAATTATATACAACCAACCTATGCATAATGAGACACTGTTTTTTACTTTTAAACACCACCATTAAAAGGAGAGGATGAAAATGTGGCTCCAAAGGCCACTAGCAGGATTGTTTAGAAGAAATGATAAAAACACCCACTTGAAAGATGAGAAAACAGCATGAAGTTCACAAAATTCAGTACCAACATTGGCTACAATAATGACTTTGATGCTCTAATGCCCACCTCATTAACACAGAAAAACAAAAGAATTAAAAAAGCAAAAGATTTTGTGGTCATATACCTATTCAATTACCTTAATTAACAACATCAGGTTCTGGTGGTCACTTGTGTAACACACTCTTCTTTGGAAGCTTTGGTTTCTTGTGAGTGTGGTTCTGCCCAAAAAAATTTAAAAGAATAAAAATAGTGACGGCACAAAAGACCACTCTATGTCAGCATATACATGAAATCAAGGAATGAATGAAAACTGAAGTGACAAGCAATGGAAAATTGTAAATGCACCTTTTGTCTTTCCAAGGCTTCATTATCTGTCCTCTCTCTCCAGTTGCTCTTACGTAGTTTGATCGGCCGATTTCCAACATACTTACCTGCAATTAAGGTTTATGTTGGCATTATTACCTGTCTTCCGCCAGAAACCCTAGTTATCCCTCTTAGAACCTTCACCCCATTTCCATCTTGGAAAATGATATGTTATCAGAAAACTAAACTACAAATTGAAATTGAATGAAATACTGTGATAGTATAAGACACTATCATATGTACTACAAAATCACTTATGTGAGAGTATTCCTTTTCTAATGAAATATTTCAGCTATCTGACCTCAAATACACCTTATTTCTATAACCACCACCAAATCACCTAGCTAACCCAGTTACATTTGTAGTATACTAGACAGGGAATATGTTTGATCACCACCCATATTTGGATGTGATGGGTACCACCTATGAAGCACCAACACAACTACAGGAGTGATGCACACATGTCCAACGTTGGACACATGTCAGACACGCGGTCAACACGACTGCAGGAGTGATGCACATATGTCCAACATTGGACACATGTCAGACACGCGGTCATCTGTGTCCTATTTGTTTTCCTTTCCTCAAACACGCGTGTCCATTTTCAGACACTTTTGAGACACGGCTAACCATTGTCTTCTTTGTTCGCAGGAACCCTAGATCTGGCCTTACAGTGAGGAAGGGGGAAGAGGGGGGAGTGGGGGGAAGCTCTATAATCAGAATTAGAGCCTCTGGAAAACAGCAAATGAGAAGAAACAAAAGAAGAAAGCGAGGTGTAGTGCAGTGTTAGCAGTAGCCACTGCCACCACTGAAGACGAAGAGCATCAGCAACCGCCGAAGAAGGAATCCATACCTGACCCAACTCTTGTTTCCCAGTTTCTCCATCACTGTTGTCTTTTGTCTTCTAGAAGGTGCCCTTCGAAACCTCTTCAGCCCTTTATGTATGAGCAAGCTCCATGGCCCCATTTTAGGCAAGTTTTGGTTGATGCTTATACAGATAATTTCAGGCCCAATTTTGTTTTCATTATTTAATATTTGAAGATATCAGATGGGCTCAACCATCAACCCATTTTATTTGGGGAGATCGATGTATGAAGAATAAAATGAGAAACAAAAATAAAGGATATCAGAAGAAACAAAAAAAACCCAAAAGCAACATAAAACTCATTATGTTTCATTGGTTTCTTAATTTATCGATCTCACGGTCATATAAAAATATATATTTTTGCAATATTCCCTCCGTGTCGTATCTTGCATTTTTTTTAAATTGTCATGCTGTCTAAGAAGCACGGACACGGACAAGAGTGTTGGACATGCTAACACGGTAATTTAAAAAAATGCAAGACACGACACGGCGAGAACACGCAAAATAATATATTCTTGTCTTTTTTTTTTCTATGTCCTATATATAAATACTATACAAAAAATAGTTTAAAATATACTAGATAAAACCAATTAATATAAAAAAAAAAACATATTACTAATAATCAACACACAGCACAAATTTTACAGTCAACTTGCTACAAATTTACACTAGCACAGATTTTCTTCTTCTTACACTGATTATATAATTTTTTTTCGTATGTCAAATATACAGAATGAACCCAACAAAAAAAAAAATGTAGGAATGATGAAGTAGAATGAACCCAACAGAGACAACTAGGGTTTTTTTCGAACAGACAGACACACACACACACACACTCTCTCTCTCTCTCTCTCTCTCTCTCTCTCACGCAATTTGCATTGAGATCTGCCCCTTTTTTTATTTTCAGATTTTAAATTTCTGTTACTCGAAAAATATACCCCATTTACTAGTTTTAAAATTTACAATTGAGCCCTGCCGTGTCCATGAAGTGTCCAAAATCGGACATGCGTGTCCAAAAAAGTGTCCGATTTAAAAAAAATTAAAAAAATTCTAGACACATGAAATGGCGTTTCGGACACGTGTACATCACCTCCGATGAAATGTCCGCGCTTCATAGGTGTCCGTGTCCATGCTTCTTCGGTTACCACGATCAAGACGGGGGTTGGACAGTTTCCACTGTACCGTTAGGGCTTTTCGGTTAGGCTTCTTCTTCCAACAGAGACAACTAGGGTTTTTTTTCGAACAGACACAGACACAGACACTCTCTCTCTCTCTCTCAAATGCAATTTGCATTGAAATCTGCCCCTTTTTTTATTTTCAGATTTTAAATTTCTGTTACTCACAAAATATACCCCACTTACTAGTTTTAAAATTTACAGTTGAGCCCCCGCCGTGTCCATGAAGTAGACATGCGTGTCCAAAAAGTGTCCGAATTAAAAAAAATTAAAAAAATTCCAGACACATGAAATGCCATGTCGGACATGTGTACGGCATCTCCGATGAAATGTCCGCGCTTCCTAGCTGTCTGTGTCCATGCTTCTTCGGTTACCACGATCAAGACGGGGGTTGGACAGTTTCCACATTATGAGGTTTGTGCAAGTCATGGTTTTGAGACAATTTGAGTTGGTGATTGGAGGCTTAAAAATGTGACAGCAAAATTGTGTGCTAACTTCATTATATGAAATATAGATTATTCCAGCTGATTCAGCCTCTGACAGCAACTCATGAATGACATAAATCATTCCAGGAGGAAAGGTGATGATCCTAAATTATCTTCTGTGAAGGAATTGCAGAATGCCAAATCCGATGATCCAAGAAGATTTATATTCAATTTGCTACAGCTATATTCTTTGACATTGTGGCTGTGAATGGTACAACAGGACATACTAAAAAAGTGGGGTGTAGAAGAATTATATAAGAACAACTCTGGGTAAGATACTACTTACCATTCATTTCTTTCATAGCTGCTGCAAGATCTGAAGGGTTGGCAAAACTAACAAATCCGAAGCCCTTGGTTTTACCAGTACGCTTATCTCTGACAACCTATGACCATAAAATTATCCAGACACGTCTTGATCAATGTCCGAACATGCAATGAAGAAACACAAACTTTCTCCAAAATTCAAGGGAATAGAAAGGAAAATAACAGCTAGTGAAGATATTGCAGCAATTAGAGACATGAACTGCATACAGGACAAATGTGGTACATAGAGGCACGACAACATAAAGGAATTAAAAGACACCTATGAGATATACAAAATGATACAAGCACAGCTAGGGCATCACAATGCATTCCATAGGCAAGTGCTGTGCTCAGTTGTTCAAACACAAACCCAGGAACAAAGTTCATTTTGAGATACTTGAGAACCAGATACAAAATGACAAAAGAAGCCGCAGCCCGCAGGAAACAAAAAATGACCATGATGTCTTCTTTTGTCTGTTACAAGGGAATGGAGCAGTACATAACATTGCTTACCCAAGAGTGCAATATCATACAAACTCCATGTACAGTCCAACTCTGCTAATTATTAATATATTTATTTGATTTTCATTATCTAACAAGTATAACAACATAGATTTCAGTTCTTAGTTGTCCTTTGACATCAAAATGAACTTTTAATAAGATTAAAATACTTCTAAAGACCTATGATGGTAAATGGAATCACTAATTACCACAATTCTAAAAAGAAAGCGCTTCACCCAAATTTTTGGGAGACATTTGAAATTAGAAAATTATTTTGTTTGTTCCATCTACCTGTGTTCATCCATCCACACAGCCATCTACTTTTGTTCTAAATTCTATTCAAATTAGCCCACCACAGGAGGGAGCAACACTTGGAAAAGCAAAATGCAAATCATGCATCATTTTAAGAAACTCTAATTTGCAATGTAAAGTGCATAGAAACTATGGGCAGAAACTTCCACGAGGTTAGTGCTAGATCTACCAACCATATAAAGAAGAAAGCACTTCTCAAAAGGCACCCAATTTACCCCAGACCACACCAACTTCTTCAAGTACACCTATCCAGCCCCATAACACCCAATCTTACCACCATAATATCAAACCCCATCACTCAGGGAGTTGTGCCTAGTCCAATTCACATACCATTAATCCACCTATCTTAGTAAATTTCAACCCACAAGAATGCTCATGCCCTGGTTAGAGGATGAACAAACTCATTGGAAAAGTAGGTAGGCATCAAGGCACTTAACATATTCAAACAATGGGGAAAAGCAACAAGACAAGTTTTTGCTTATCAAGGATAGACATGAATATGGGATAAGGAAGTGATACAATACAAACAAACCAATTCGAGAGTTCTTTTACAAAATGCCGAGGATGCAACAATCCATGCACACATATTTTAATGTAATAGTGTTTATACATGTAAAATCTTTTAAGAAATAATCTTTTTGAGTTGATTAGATAATTTAACTTACAATCTTAATGGTTACATGAGAAACTGAGGGTCACACTGCATGGACATGGATTTGGGCACTTAACATATTGAAACAATGGGGAAAAGCAAAAAGACAAGTTTTTGTTTATCAAGGATAGACATGAATAGGGGTTAAGGATGTGATACAAAACAAACAAACCAATTCGAGAGTTCATTTACAAAATGCCAAGGATGCAGCAATACATGCACACACATTTTAATGTAATAGGGTTTATACATGTAAAATCTTTTAAAAAATAATAATGTAATTAACAAAAAATAATATTTTTGAGTTGATTAGATAATCTAACTTACAATCTTAATGGTTACATGACAAACTGAGGGTCACACTGCATGGACATGGATTTAGGAACTAATTCGACACAATTTACCCCTCTTATATACCAAATTTTTCTCCCATGAGTAGTCCAAATATTTTAAAAAGTAAAAATGGTTTTTCCCAATTATTGTACTACAAATGTTGCATCTCTATCTTCAACACATGTTGAACTTGTGCTGCTGAGTGTCTGAGATGTATCGTATGTGTTCAATTGGAAAAAATATTTCTCAACCATGCATACACATAAGAAATATAAAACACATCTGCAATAAATCGAGTATCAGCATCCAATACGAATACAGTATGCCTATGACTCTTCTGGAAGTATGTACACTCCATAGGCTATTCCCATCAATTCAATCTGTTATGTGATAGAGAAAGCACTCAACAGAGTTAGTATTCCTCATACTCCATGCACTAGACAGTACAACACTGCTCCCTTAATCACCATGATCAAACCTTTTTTTTCCCAGCCAGTGGCTTGTTCGCCACCCATCTCGAGGATCCTCACATAAACTTCAACTATTGCAGTTCATTTGATTTGCAGTTGGTGGAAGAACCCTTCTCCATGTCCTTGCTCAGAGACGTATTTTCAACACATGGCATCAAGGCATATTATTTTGCAACATTGTTATAGGTTTATTAATTCAGCTATTCCCTTTTTATACTAGCCTTTTCAAAAAAGAAAAGGTATTTTCGAAAAAAGGCATCGAAATTATTGGATTATCCAAACGGCTAATTAACCAACTGCAACCTTAAATCTCCATCACTTCTTAAAAAGCCCCTAGGATTAACGTCAACCTAAGAAGCAAACACAACACGGACATGCCAGCATGGTAATTTTAAAAAAAATGCAGGACATAACACAATGGGGACAGGGTCATATATACGAATACTTTACTCAAACAATGATAAAAAAAAATTGTAATATGACACTAAATAAAATTAAAATTTATGTATTCCATAATCTAAATGTCAAATTAAGTATAGATTTTCATTATTTTTATATAAAAATTGAACCTCAAGTTATTTTCCTCAACTTGCAACATTTTTCATGTTTTTAAGCAATGTACATGTGTGTCTCTCAAGTGTCCGAATTGTGTCCATTTTTTAAAAAAAATAAAAATAACAAGACACGTTTGGATGAGTGTCCGACAAGTATTGGGGAGCATACAACGAGTGTCATGTCTGACACTTTGACATGGACCCAGCACCTTCTTAGAAGTGTTCGTACTTCTTAGACAACAATAGTTCAATGTGCCATGTGGCATTAGCCTACCCGCTTTTCAAAGCTATTTAATACTTTAGAATCAAACAAAAATCTTGATCTCCCATGGTACACATCCTTCTAAAGGAACATTGTTGCAATCTGCATGATTCTCATACAATGACGATTAAACTTTTTAATAATTTTTTGAATCTATATTTCCAAAATTGAAACTCACTTTTATGATAATATGCCTCCCCAGTTATTAATATAAAACTACCTAGCCATGAATCCATGATAAGGTTTTCTTATTTAATTCCAAGATTTTGTCAAGAAAATTGCCTAGGAACACAATGAAATTCTTTATTACCAATAGCAATTGGTAATCTCAATATCAGACCCCAACTTTTAAGACCTCTGCTAACCCTCCCCCTCTCATTTTTTTCAAATCCCAGCAGACATCATATCCCAAGCATCATCACAAGTCTGCAAAATAAGCCATTAGAAACTTCTACAATCTTAGGTTGCAACTAGCAGTACTTTTTTCCAACAATTTGAGAGCTCCATGCACTTACATTAACATCTAAAGGATAACATACAAAAGGCTCAAATACACCAATTAAACAACGACTAATCATAAAGTTGCTACAACAATTTGGGACAATTCCAATAAGAACTTACCCTAGCCATGTTGAACGAAGGAAATCGTGAAAATGCTTTAGAAAGAACATCGTCATTCACCTCATTTCCAAGATCACCACAAAACAAACGAAAATCATCTGCAAAATGCCAAAAGAATCAGAACAATAATAGATGCATCCAGCTACTTACCGAAAGAAAAGGCAAAGCTGGAATATGGTGATGGAACAAATAAGGTACAAGATACTCAAAACATAACATAAAACAATTACAGAGAACTATAAAACTTGATTCTGTGAATGACTTAAAATAAGATGCAGCGCGCATCAACAACAAAAAGACCAAACTGGGATTGTTTTGACTTTTGTTGGAACAATTATAATATATACAAGGGTACACTATCTGAAAGTTATACGTTTCACCTTCAATGTTAGCATATCGCTTAGCAGCTCATTAAAGCATTAAAACAAGTTAGGGGATTGTTTCCATAATATTGTAGCAAATAGTTTTCACATTAGCATTGATTTGCGTTATCAGTCAAAATCGTATTAAGCAAATTTGCACTATTTCAGGACTATATTTTAAGTTTCTCTGCTAAAGTTTCAGTTAATGGCCAAAATAATGTTGGCACATGGAATTCTTGTCATGCTTCTGCGCATTGATTGGATTAAAAAAGGCATCTTACTCATGATCACCGCATTTTTCATATTCTTATTCTTTTCTCTAGCCAAATTTCTCACTTTCTTTTTTTCTAGCAAGAGTTTCATACACATGAAAACTTGAGAGTTAATTTAAATGGAAAGCGAAAAAATAAGAATAGAATGTTGTACATATATATATATATATATATATATCCCTAGTGGTTGGGGCCTTGTACAGCCCAGAGTTAACAAAAAAATGATGGTACACTTTCTTCCCAAAAGTGTGAATTTCCAATGCAAACCCAAAATTAATTATTTCCTTAAAGGTCAACTGAGGGAAAAAATCGAATATACTGAATAAAATGCAGGGAGAATGGAGTTCTAGCAGAAAAATATGCAAAAAAAAAAAGGGCCATAATGCTCCTAGAAATGTGTATGTTACATGGTAATTTGGAAAAAATAGACTATATTTTATTGGATGTATACTTGCTAAAATAAAATTGCTCGAGGTATCTACAATTCCAATAGTGTAATTTGTACAAGTTTACCCCTAACATACCATATTTTAGAGTATGTACTGTACGACGTTCCTGTCCACGTATCAGAACGATTCGTGTTCTAGGTAATATAGGTACAACTAAGCTCGTGGCCAGAAGTTCAAACCCTAGTGGCCCCTCCCGCTTCCCCTAATAGAAAAAACAAACTCTTTAAATATCAATACATATTAGAAGTAAAAAAATATTTATTAAAGAAGTGCCGAAAAGGTACCACCCAAGTACAATAAAACAAAAACCAAAAGGGAAACCTAAAACATCTATACATCCAATTTTTACTCAAAACACACTACAAAATCCACAAATTGGTCTAAGGACGGATAACGTGGCTCGAGAACCAACTATATAAAAGAGACAAAACTCTACTCTTCAAATCAACTATAGGTTCTTCCACCATTTCAAAAGTCAGGTTGTGTTCTTTCCAAATGGACCATATCAAAGCCAAAGACACCAAAAACCAAGCCTTTTTCCTTATTTCCCCACTCTCGCACCTCTATAGGAATGAATAAGATCTCTCACATTCCCAGGGAACACCCACTGTAGGACAAACACACACACATACAAATCCCACAAATCTCTAGATACCTTACAATAACTTGGAAAATTTAACTAACTCCTCATCCTATTTACATATACAATACCAACTGCAACAAATTGCAGCCTCTTAATTAAGTTACCAATAGTATGGATCTTCCCATGAAACGCATCCATACAAAAAAGGGAAAAAGCAACCTTGGATGGAGTCTTAGCCACCCTAAGCCCCTTTCAAGGAAAGATCAATCCCATTGGCCCACCAGACCGTTATAAAAAAGACTTCCTCAAACCTATCAGAACATGACCTCCTCCATCTGAAGACATCCTCACCCTCTCCAATGTATAAAATTTGATACAAAATGCCGAGCAACACCAAAAATTCTACCTCCCAATCATTAAGATCGCGGCAAAAACTAGTATCCCGAAAAACTTAAATTCTCTTCTCTTCAAATTAGTCACCAATAATCACTCCCCTATTAACCAAAATATTAGTAAGGGAAGGAATAGACACTCCACCTTCTCTCCCCCAACACACACCAAAGATAACCCCAAAAATGAACACAAATTGAGTATGAGATCAAAAGTTACTCCATTTGGACCAGATACTCTTCTGAAGCCCAAAACTGTAAGACATCGATAGAGAAACCCAATCTCCCCACATGCAACCATATTTTGACCTCAACACTCTTTCCAAAAATTGGTTTGCTCACAAGCGTATCTCCATAGCCATTTCCCCAAAAGAGCTTGATTATAAATTGTAAACCTTTGAATTCCCAAGCCACCTTCTCTAGTAGGGGTACACATTGTGTCCCAATTAACCAAATGATATTTGAATTCATCTCCTAACCCCTCACTTCCTCTCCCCTTCCCCCCCTCCTCCCCCCAAAAAAAGAAAAAAGGAAATCCCTTTGAAACTTCTCAAATCTCTTAGCAACTGAAGAAGGAATAGTGAACAAAGATGTAGAATAAGATTAATTAGTAGTTAAAAGTTTGATAGCAGACATTATTAACTGTTTTGCAACTTTTAACATGTTTGATCCTCCTCAACTTACAGCTTCTTCAACTACCGACACAAATCAACCTCAAATCAAGGAAAAAGAAACCCACTACTCTCCTAACACTCGACAGTGAATGAGAAGGTGATCTCCTTAGCTACTAAAACATGCAACACCACTTAGGAAAGACTTTCCCTGTGAGGCTCTCCTCATTAGCTAATGTGCTTGGAACATTTCTAATTCCTTCCCAAGGTGAAGAAGTACATGAGGTGCATATCAAGTCTATATACGTGTGTGTGTGTGTGTGTGTACAAATGACAACTCAAACCCACCAAAGTTAGAAAATATATCAAGTACCATCATCTGCCCCACCAATCCATCCACTCCATACAAAGTCAAAAAAAATCCCTAAATATCTACTCAATTTTCCTATCAGTATTGACATTCAAAACAACATCATCCTAGATCACCATCTCCCATAAGCCTCAAATACTACAATCAGCCACCAAGGCATACCAATCCTCAGCAATCTTATACAAAGAGGGACAGGTGATTCTCAATGTGAAACTCCCACACAAAACATCATTCCAGAAACTATACCTTTTTCCTTCATCAGCAACACCAAATAAACCTGTTTTAAAAACTCATTCTACCCTTTCCATTCCCTTGGTACAAGCCCAGACCATAGGACAAGGTAGCCTCCTGCACCCATACCTAGTATTTTTTTTTTTTTAATAAGAGTAGAAAAATTGAAATCACAGATTCCACAATACAACACACTTCAAGTCTACAGCTGGGAAGTGGCAATAATAGGAAAGTTTTCAATAAGAAATAGGTTGTCATGAACACAATTTATCATAGTTGAGGAATAGAGTGACTAATTAGAGAAAATTTAAGGGAACATCAACAAAACAAAAATCTTAAGAGAATAAACATTGTGTGCAAAAGTCATCCTATAGGATCTCTCTGATTGAATACCCTCAATCCATATCGGGCAACATCCCCTGCCCTAAAGTCTTTATAGCATGTTTCTCCTGCTAACTCCAACTCCAACTCCCCCGCCCCCCCTTCTTCCCTTCAAGGGAGAGCATTGGTTATACCCTATCCCTCGCTGTAGCCGCTAACTGGAGAGAACCAAAAATTGTTCACTAGCTGAATCTTTCTTAATGCATTTGATGCCCTTGAACCCACATGATAAGGGAAGCACACTTGTCATCACCCTACAAATTGTGCACAAAAAGCAATTAAAATGTGCAGCCATACCTTGGACTAAGTATCACAAGTGGCAAGACACGTGATCCAACATAAACAATGTCCAGAACATTGTTGCTTGAACCAAATAAATTATTTTTATTTGTTCAGAAGAAATTAATTAAAAAAAGAAAGTAAAAAAAAACATAAAAATAATTCACAGAACTACATCAAGGTAATACAACTAGATATGGAGTCAAGAAATCATACTTTCGGGCCACTCTGCTAGAGTTGGATCCTCCCAACTTTGCCCAGCAGCTTTACGAGGTATTGCTTTCTTTTTGGTTTCTGCTTTGTGCTCAATTTCACTGCTTGCAAGGGCAGCCTTTACACTCTCAAGCGCTTCTGGTGTAATAGTCTGCGCATCCCTTTGGAATAACTGCTGGGCCTGCTCAGGGAAACTACAAATGTTATATTCATGATGTGCACACACAAAAGCATTACACTATTATTCGTCCACAACAGTTATAACTTCATATGTTTTGAAAATTAGGTTGCCCAAATTTGGAAAGACAATTCTTCCCACAAACACAAGCAGATATGTACATGAACACACAAGAAAACGTATATATCTATATTACAAAACACATATGTTTTTGAAAAATGTTAATAAGATACATTTGGTTTGAATGGTTGGGATTCATTTTGTACAAAATTCAAAGGCTGAGATCAATCTTTAGCTCACATTTCACTTATAATCTCCATCCCAAATATGTCTACTCGTGCTTTTGCAACTCCCAACAAAGAGACGTTGGTCTCTCTACACATGTAACTGCTCACAATAAGAAACACAGAGTCATGACTCCCAAAGTACACCTCTCTCTCTCTCTCTCTCTCTCCAAAATCCTCTCTCTCTCTCATGTACACACCCTGCACCACCATGAACACCTTCTTCCTCCTCATCAGCCAAGCCCACATCCAACTCACCTTCTCCTCCTACCTCTAGGCCAGCCCTTGTAACCCACCATGGCTGAAACTATATCATGGTTGAACGAATTAGACTAAACCCAAGCTCCACCTCCTTCTCCCTCACTTGCAACACCTCACCACATCGCTATCTACGGAGACCCACAGCCTAACCACATCTCCACCCATGGCCAGCACTAAACCTTTACACACACACACACACACACTCTCTCTCTCTGTGTGCCTCTCTCTCTCTCTTTGAATCAAAACAGGAACCCACCACACAGCCCACCATCATCACCATGTCCCTTCTCTTTTCTTTTTCCGTCTCCGCCAAGACCACTTCCCTCCCTCACATTCACTCTCACCAATGCCCCTCCTCTCTACATTACACCTTCACTCACTCTCTCTCTCTCTCTCTCTCTCTCTCTCTCTCTCTCTCTACACCACCAGGCCGGACCTCCTCCCTCTCTCTAGGATCTCCCACTTTAAGAGAAGGGGATGTTTGTAGGTGATGGTCACATCTTACATTTTGCTTTTTCGATCTCTCATCTCAAACCAACAACACCATGTGCAGCTGTCCACCATAGCAGCATATATTAGCCGAGCAAATGGCTGACGCCTTGCCAACTTCCCCATAAACAACCGAGGAGCACAGTTGCAGTTAGCTCTCTCTCTCTCTATATATATGTATACATATCTATTGTTGGTCTATTGTGTCCAGACTGTCTCTCCCTTTCTATAAATATCTACTGCTCTCTCTCTCTCTCTCTCTCTCTCTCTCTCTCTCTCTCTCTCTCTCTCTCTCTCTCTCTCTACAAATATATCTTCTCTCTTATTTTATTAAGACCCATGGGGAAAGATGATTGCAGTCAAGTTTTATGTATAAACAGAGAGGTCAGTCCACTTGATTAAAAGCCTCACAAATGCATGTACCCATTGACATCAGTAAGTAAATAAAGAGGATATGATGTCTCTTCGAGAATGAAACAAAAAGGCAGATTGGGTATCGCATATGACAAACTTGGGCCTTAGACAAGTTGTCCATTTTTATTTTCTTATGGATTAGCTGCCTATATACATGATAAAATTCTTATTGAAATGGTGTTGACAGATTTTTCTTTTTAATGCTTCGAACAATAATTCAAGTGCCCCAAGTGCTTTTAATTTTGTGACAAAAAAGTAGGTGCCTTCAATTTCAATAGAACTTGAAATAAACAAATTTAAATAACTTAAAAGTGGATAATCATATTAAATATGTGCCTTCAATTTGGGACTTATTAGACAGAAATAAGTTTTTATATTATGCACATTAAATAGTCTTTCTGCTATTTACCAGCCACTAGCACAAATTAGTCTTGATAATTTAGCAGAAATTTCGAAGGAAAAATTGTTTGTTATTTTAGTGTAGCAATGATAAGGTCTTTGGCAGAGAATAAACAAAGATAGCAATGAATTAATAAACAAAATTCAATTTTAAACATTATATTAAATAGAAATTGTTAAAACTCAACCGTACTGTCACGTAAATTTTTCATCTTCAAATACCTGCTCAAAATTGTCAAAATCAGCCGGAACTCAATACCAATTTTACTGGGAGTGCCTTAGACACGAGTTATCTCAAGAATGCTATATAGAAGACTGTTAAATGCCTCATTAATTGCTTCATTTTTTAAATAAACTTTTTATATACCTGATGAGCACATTACACTCGGATTACTAAAATTCATTATTTGTGAACTCAAACAAAGCCTATTGTCGAATGCATGCAGGTTTAAATTTTGTTGGGAGTGCGTAAGCACAGGTTATCTCTAGTATTATATATATATATATATATACATATAAAGGTGAAAAGCTTTATTCAACGCATGAGTGAATTACATATCACAGAAAAAATCTGAGACTGCACAGGACCACAGCTCCTAGAATTTTACATATATATATCCACATGGACACATATACATAGAGATACAAAACAACCGGGAAGAGAATCAAATTGAACTAAAAAAGATGCTACTCGCCTGCTGATACTGCGGCAGCGAGTAAACCCCGGGCAGGGGAGCTGGAACCGGAGCTGGGTAGCCAGAAGGAACGTTCACCAGCGGAGCAGGGATTTGTACGGCCGGAGGAGGAGGGGCTGCAACGTAAGGTTGTTGAAGGTGGAAAGGCACCGGAAAGTACGAACCGTTCGAGTAGGTGAATTGCGCGGAAACCGACGGGTTCGAACCACTTGGCAACGACACAGAGGTCGCCGAAGAAGGTGCAGTCGACATCCCCAACTCTCTCTCGTTAATCGATAATATATATGTATGAATGTATGCGTGTTAGTGTAGAAAATCTAGGGTTTTGAGAGCGAAGGAGAGATTAATGGATTGATTGATTGGATGTGACAGAGGAAGGGGAAGTAGCTTCTGGACAGTTAGGGTTTGAGTCTGCCGAAGAATCCAATCGAATCGAATCAGCTTCCAAAGAGATATAATACTGCAGAAGATGAGAGAGAGGAAAGGAATAGAAGAGATTCCGTCTCAAAGATTTATAGGTCAAGCCCTTGTAAGACGACACGTGGCTCGCAAGTGACATAGGGGAGTTACACATGATTTTTTTAAACTTAATTTTACACTAGGATTGTTTTAACTTTATACAGCAATTCAAGTTTACCGTTAATTTAGTTAGCGTTTTTATTAAAAATACTAATTAAATAAGCATTTAACGTGTATTGAAAAGGTCTTTTTTCTCTCTCTTTATTATATAGATATATAAAATTTTTATCAGCAATTTTATTTAGATAATGGATAAAGTAAGGGCTGCAAAGATCCAATCGCAAGAAATCCTTTAATAACACGGATTCCTATTTCTCAATGATATTTCACGATCAAGACAATTGGCTAAATCTTGTGAAACCATTTTATAGAAGTTTATTGATATCTTCTTTTTATAAAGCAAATCGACTTCGAGTCTTGAATAATCCACATCACTTCTCCTTACGTTGCAAAAAATTGCTAATTGAATTGGCTATTTTAATGAAACTGTTAATTGAAATGGCGTCATTAAAACCGCCAATTCAATTGATGATTTCATTAAAACCGCCAATTACCGCCAATTGAATTGGCGGTTTCATATCAGCAATCTCCCCAGACAACTAAAAACTCATAACTTCCAAACTAGGGGTTTGTTTAACGTGCTATCAACTCCCACATGTTACTCGTGTCACATCGGTGCCTCCCGCCAAGTTTTATACTCCCCAGACCCTTTCTTGCCATTTTTGTACCCCAACGACTATGTTGGCCTTCTCCCGAGAACCTAAATTCTAGAATTCTAAAACTTTGCATAACTTTCAAACTAGTAAACCGATTGACGTGCCGTCAACTCCAACATGTCACTCATGTCATTCCGGTGCCTCCCGCCAAGTTTCACACTCCCCCATAACCTTTCTCACCATTTCAGTACCCTAACGGCCTAGTTGGCTTAGCTCCGAAAACCTAAATTTTGGAATTCCAAAACTTTACATAACTTCCAAACCAGGGGTCTGTTTGATGTGTCGTCTAATCCCACAGTCCACTTATGACACACCAGTGCCTCCCGCAAAGTTTTGCACCTCAGACCCTTCCTCACCATTTCGGTGCCCCAACGGCCGAGTTGGCTTAACTCTAAAAACCTAAGTTTTAGAATTCCAAAACTTTGCATAACTTCCAAACCGGGAGTCCGTTTGACGTGCTGTCAAGTCCCACATGTCACTTGTGATACACTGACGCCTCTTGCTAAGTTTCGCACTCCTCGGAGCATTTTTCGCCATTTCGGTACCCTAACAGCTGAGTTGGCCTAACTCCGAAAACTTAAGTTTCAGAATTTCAAAACTTTGCATAACTTCCAAACTGGAGGTCCGTTTGAGGTGTCGTCAACTCCCACACATCACTTGTGACACACCGGTGCCTCTTGCTAAGTTTCGCACTCCTTGGATCCTTCCTCGCCATTTTGGTCCCCCAATGGCCGAATTGGCCTTCTCCCGAGAACCTAAAATTTCAAAATTTCAAAATTTTACATAACTTCCAAACCAGGGGTCCGTTTGACGTGCCGTCAAGTCCCACGCTTCATTTGTGTCACATCGGTGCCTCCCGTTAAGTTTCACACTCCTCATACCCTTCCTCGCCATTTCAATACCCCAACGGCCGAGTTGGCTTAACTCCGAAAACCTAAGTTCTAGAATTTCAAAACTTTGCATAACTTCTAATCTGGGGATTCGTTTGACGTGCCGTCAAGTCCCACACGTCGCTTGTGACACACCGATGCTTTTTGCAAAGTTTTGCACTCCCTTGACCCTTCCTCGCCATTTCAGTGCCCCAACGACCGAGTTGGCATTCTCTGAGAACCTAAAATTCCAGAAGTCTAAAACTTTGCAAAACTTCCAAACCGGGGGTCCGTTTGACGTGCCGTCAAGTCCCATATGTCACACCAGTGCGTCTTGCTAAGTTTTGCATGTGTCACTTGTGTCACACTAGTGCCTCTTGCTAAGTTTCGTACTCCCCGGAGCCTTTCTCACCATTTCGGCACCCCAACAGCCGAGTTGGCCTAACTTTGAAAACATAAGTTCCGTAATTACAAAATTTTACATAACTTCCAAACCGAGGGTCCGTTTGACGTGCCGTCAAGTCCTACACATCACTTGTGACACACCGATACCTCTTGCTAAGTTTCACACTCCCCGGATCCTTCCTTGCCATTTTGGTACCCTAACGGCCGAATTGGCCTTCTCTTGAGAACCTAAGTTTTGAAATTTTAAAACTTTACATAACTTCCAAACTGGAAAACCGATTGACGTGTCGTCAACTCCCACACGTCACTCGTGTCACACCGGTACCTCTTGCTAAGTTTCGCACTCCCTGGACCTTTCCTCATCATTTCGGTGCCCCAACGATCGAGTTGGCCTAACTCTTAAAACCTAAGTTTCGGAATTCTAAAACTTTGCAAACTTCCAATTCGAGGGTCCGTTTGACGTGTCGTCAAGTCCCACACATCACTTGTGACACACCGGTGCCTCTTGCAAAGTTTCACACTCCCCAAACCCTTCCTCACCATTTCGATGCCCTAACAGCCGAGTTGGCCTTCTCTCGAGAACCTAAGTTCTGAAATTCCAAAACTTTGCATAACTTCCAAACTGACGTCCGTTTGATGTGCCGTCACCTCCCACAAGTCACTCGTAACACACCAGTGCCTCTCGCAAAGTTTTGCACTCCCCGAACCCTTTCTCCCCATTTCGGTACCCCAACGACCAATATATATGACATTAAATAGAAAATGCCAAATATAACCCAAGCTCATACATATATTACATGAAAACATAATAACTTATTTTACATTATACTAAAATAAAAACCAAACCACGCTTTATGAACCATATTCATAACAACATAGTGGTTTGCCAGTAACGCTAAGACTACTAGGTAGATAGTTTTCAAAGTCATCGTCACCTTCTTCTTCTGAGAAGTCTGAAAGTTCTGGGTTAGAAACTAGCAACAGATCTTCAACAATTTCCAATATTCATTGTGTTGGATCACCACATTGTTCCTTCACTTGCTGTGTAAAATGATATCTATCCAACCTTTATTGCATTTGATCAATTTGGCGTTCGACTGCTTTTATGACCTTGTTATTAGGTGATCGTCTGTTGAACAGCTTAGCTGAACGGGCCTTTGGGATACGGAGGTCATGCCATCGGCAATACATCTCCTATTCACACCGTTTATTGAATAAGTCTTCCCACAACAACCTTATGCATTGGGAGTTAGTCATCTAATGGGGTGGACGTAAGGACGCATCGTCGATGAAGATGCGACTGACCGGACCCATCGTATAGTGCATTAGGATTGGTTTGTTAAGAAAGCAACGCTTCGGCCATACCATTTGTTATCGACTGGGTCCATGTATGTATGCACCATATGGATGGATGAGGATTGGTTTTGATCTGTGTCGCCGCTTCAAGTAGAATGACTACACGATGCCCCAAATAATCCTTTTCGCTTCGGCATGTTGGGAAGTGTGGTTTAACACCTGTTCATGTAATGGCACGACGTATATATAGGTAATACGATACAATGCATGAGTAAATGATTCACGTGAATTCATTGGGATGCGAAACAAGCCTTTTGTGCAGCCTTCATGTGAAGGGTTTAGGACATGCCTTCACGTGAAGCTAATGCACGCTTTAACATTGACATGACACCTCAGAACATAACCCCAACTGGCAATACGGTAATGTAGAAAATGAACTATTTTATAAATAACCCTAATATTTTATTACAAAAAAATCTATGAACTACAAAATTTGATACATCCATAAACATGGGATACTAGAAATAACCATAATATTCGATTACATCAACAAATGTTCGACAACTTTCTCAAAATGTACCTAATACAAACCCCATACCCCTAAGTACTATACATGAGCACCTGTGCCACATGAGGGTGGCCTCCTATCTCGTGTCGACTTACGGGTAAAGACATGTGAGATACTACATAGTCTCGACTGAGATGGCTTTACCTAGGTGATCTGTGAAACATCCTCAGGAGGTATGTACTGATGTGGGTCAATGGTCGGGACTACGTCTACTAGATTAATAGGAGGCCTACTACTGACCTGAGTGAGCTGAGATGACCCATCCACCTGTGATAGTGGTCTGGGATGTGTAGTATTAGATGGCACAATAGATGGAACGTGACCCTGGGTGTCTATGAAAGGCGTCTTTATGCGGTGCCCTTCAACTAACAGTGGATCCAAAGGTGCATAAAATCCCATATCATCTCCGACGAGCAAGGAACCAGATCGCTGGTCATAAAAAACAGGGGAAACGTCGTGGCGGGGTGCGGTGCGACGAGGTCTCACCTCGCAACTGGTCGCATATGATGATGAGGGTATATATCAAGGGTCACTGTGATATGTATATGCTGGCATAATCGGTGTCACATGTGATGTATGTGTCTGAGTGGTATCGATCGAGGGCGGCATCTGATGTAAACACGGTCCACGACCTGCTTTTGTCGGCCTGGGAGGGGAAGCAGCTGGAATTGCTGAAACTGTGGGCTGGGCAACTGAGTGTTAGGCCTGCGAAACTAAGGGCTGGGCCTGCGAAACTGAGGGCTGGGCATCTAAGGGTTGAGCCTACGAAATGCACTGCTGCTCACGTAATATCTCTAGTGACTTGGTACACAACTCACGCGCCCTATACATGTCCTCCAGTGCCGGATCAGTCCCAAACCCATATATAGCACGATCTATAAGGTGATGCACGGTCGTGAAATGACGAGTCTGCAAAATGAAGCATAATTTTTATGTCCCTTTACCAATTGATATTTACTTTGAAAAACCATATTACGTAAAAGACTACTAACCGCAATCTCTACCGTAGACCCGACCTCCAGGAAGCCTCGATCCGGGCAGTGAGTTGGATTGCCCACTAATGGGCGTGTGATACGACGATACCACTGTATATATGGATCACCATATCGCATATCTCTAGCAGTAGGAACCCCAACTACAATATGATCACTGCGCTGTTGCCATCGCTGTATGTACTGTATATAAAACTAGCTCCAATTAGTGTTATGTCTCCCGTGCCCATCTAAACCATGTAAGTTAGGAGATGTGCTATGAGACTGTGGAATGACCTGTCTAACACCAAACTGTCGACATGCATGATTAGGCAGATGCCACTCTACGACCTTGAAGCACAATAATGGGGATCGAGTCAGCCAGATATTGCTCCCAACTCAACAATAATCTGGAAGTGAATCCATGATAGCATCATATGACCTCCATATGAACTACAAACATATAAAAATGTGGTACCCATTACTAATTAAAATATATGAACGAAAAAACTAAAAAAAAATCCATGTAGTTTTCATATCTCGTCCGGCCTCAAGCGATCCAACTAGTCGCGGTATACACGGACAACATGGGTTGACACTGTATTTGTATGATATCTCGATCTGCATCTAACAAATATGTGGACATAATATCAAAATTATGTTTAATGACTGAATATATAAAGGTAAACATAGGTAATTGATTGGTACATAACTAGCTCCCCATGGGCCACCGAGTAACTATACCCCATCTATAAGTAAGGGTTATTGGCCATCAGTAGGCTGATCTCTACTACTAGGGTACATGCATGGGAATCGCTCCCAAACCTATACATGAATAAAGTTCAATGTTAATACAAATAGTAAATTCAATAAAAATAAAACAGTACAACATACTGGATAAAGTGCAATGTTATTAAACCTGCAACAAAAGTAGTGCACCCGCTATCTACTTTTCGTCTGGCTTCGTCGCATGGCATATCGACCTATAAAGCATAGCTAAGGTGGCACTACCCCAGCTATATCTCCCCGCCACATCTAAGTCCTTTAAAAATAGGAGGTATGCCAGTCTCACAAGAGTTTGGGATAAATCTGACCTCAACGCCCCCCTAATTAGGTGAAGTATGTATGCACGTGTGTGCTGCTGTACAGTAACGTCATCAGCTCCATCTGGAAGGGCTTGGAAAGTCACGGAGCCATGTCATTCAAATGCGCCCGCTATCTAATTGCTCTGGGGGTGGGGCCACACCTAACAACTGGACACACAAGTCCTGCCACTGCTGCACGGTAGTCCGATCCTCCCGTCAGATGATAGGCTCGCCATCGACAGGTAGTCCTAATAGTATAAAAACGTCTTGCAAAGTGATGCTAGCCTCCCCGATAGTCAAATGGAAGGTATGGGTCTCTTGTCGCCAATGCTCTACTAACGCCGTGATCAAGTGATGATCCAACTGGATCATCCCAACTCGGTAGATACCATAGAAACCAGCACATAGTACATACTGTAAAATACATGGGTGTAACACATCGTATAAATGACTGACGGCACGTCTGCATTTAAGAGGATCTGTACCCTACATCATTAATTCGAAGGTCATTAGTATACACATGAAATCCCATAAAATATATGCATAAATATAAAACATATTATAATTGCGCTTACCCTATGGTCCCATATTATTTTTTGGAAGCCCGGGTGTAGCTTCTCGTCGACGGGTCGGATCTGGAATGAGCTTAGGACCATCGTATGAAGCTCAATAATGCTTGTGCACCATCATTTGAAAACTTGGTTCGTACACGTGAGCAAAAACGTCAAGGTTATATTTGTTGAGTCAAGGTTAATCCTTGTTGACTCAAGGTTAATTCCCATATTGATTTTGATGATAACTAAACCTTGTGTTATGTTTCTAATGAATCTACTTAGTGTGCAGATTAACAAGTTCATAACTTAGACTTAAAGTTGAATCTTAAGTCTAATACATATCAAAGGAATGCACAACAAGTTCAAGATGCAAGCAATGAATTTAAAGGGCTACGCAATGAACCAAACTGAGAAATGATGCCTATCTCTACTTCAAGAAAATGACTTACATTCAATGAAGATTGATTTGCACCAGACTAAAGACTTCATCAGTTGAGGAAATGAAATGATCAATTAAAGGTGAAGAATGGAGATGATGTTAATGCCTAAAGAAGATTTCATCAGAATACACAAAGATGAGTTGAAGAAGTGCAATGCTCAGTTGAAAAAGAATTGGTTGCTGAAGAATTTGGAAAATGCTCAAGAGATGATCTCATCTGGTATGGTTAAGACCAATTCAAGACAATGAGATTGAAGTTGCTGAGAAGATGGCTCACAATGAATATCTGATCTTTACATGGAATTCAAGTGAAGAATTATTCTACAGTGTAAAGAGTTAATGAAGATTAGATGTATGAAGAGATTTCATCAAGTCTGCAATGGTCTCTATGAAGTGTTTATTGAAAAATGAAGAATTGCTAGCAATGAGAGGAAATCAGAAATGAAGCATTGTGAAGCTCTACAGGAAGATTGGTATTCAAGAAGATGTTCTACAATGAATTGAAGAAGCTTTGTAAATGAAGAAGTAAAGTTCAGTTTTAATCAAGTAAAGCTTTGACTGCTTGAGATTCAAGAAGAAGATCAACATCCAATGATTGATCCAATTCAAATTTAAATAGAAGTTAACTCTGATGAGTTAGGAAGATTTGATTGATCTTCATACCCCAAAGACATACTCCTTGAAGATCTTATACTAGTGCTTTGATAAGCTTGATCAATAGAAATCTGAAGGCTGAATTCTGGGCAATGAGGGGACTCATGATAATAAGGAGTCGCCTCCTGGCCACAAATGCAAAAAGACTTGGAGATAAATTGAACAAAGAGGGGACTCATGGAAATGAGGTGTCGCCTCTTGTACACAGAGGCTAAATGACTTGAAGACAAATTGGACAATGAGTGGACACATTGAAACAAAGTGTCGCCTCTTGAACACAGAAGCAAGAAGCCTGGAGACCAAGTAGGCAATGAGCGGACACATTGTAATGAAGTGTCGCCTCATGAAGACAGACGCCAAGGCTTGAAGATAAAATGATCAATGAGCGAACACATAAAGATGAAGTGTGGCCTCCTGGTAGCAGAAGCAAAAGGCTGGAAGTTTTAAATGATCAGTGAGTGGACACCTGAAGCCGAAGTGTCGCCTCATGACACCAGAAGCCAAATATGAAGAAGATAGATGATCAAGGAGTCGCCTTATCAACCTGAAGAGGGGACTCATGAACTCAGTGAACTATATCTGGTAAATGCAGAAGCAAGAAGTGTCGACACCACAAAAATGGAGCCGACTTCATCTGCTGCAACGGCTACTTTTCTTAACGTTATAACAGACTGGACGTGCATTTATGATACCCAACCACTTCCAACGGATGGAATCAATGCAAGGGTATATATACTAGCCTCCAACTACATTTATACAAGAGAATTAAGAGAAAGAAACAAGAAGAGACGAAAATCTACTGAATCACTGATATTCCTGAAACATTCTTCCTGTTTTGTTCTTGTGAGCTTTGATTGTAAATCTAATCTAGTTAGAGAGTTTGTTTGTAAGTTGTATACTCATATACACTTGTAACTGAGAGTTTGAGAGTTCTCTTGTGTGAAGCAAAACTCTTGTAAAGTTTAAGTAGAGCTTAGACAAAACCACTTGGGAATTGAAGAACTCAGCGAGGAGTTCTTGTAGAGTGAGCTGAGCACTTTGTCAATCAGCAGCCCATCTTGTAATAGGTGATTACATAGTGGAAGAAGGCTTCAAGGAGGTCTTGGGGTGAGGACGTAGACCACGGTTTGTGGTTGAACCTCGGTAAATCTGTGTCTCTCCTTCATTGCTCTGTTTTCTTTGTTTTCATTGATAACTTTGCTTTGCACATAGATTAGCTATTGCTATATTGTTTAGATTAATTTTAATTAATCTTAACTTGTATTAATTTCTGAAAAACCCAATTCACCCCCCTCTTGGGTTGCCTATTGGACCAACAATATTGAGGAGCAATTAAGCCCCATGGTTGTCTGCTTGTTTTCGCGCAAACTGCTAGCATGTGCGAACAAGGATAATGGTAGATGAGCCATTTTTCGCAGTTACACAACGGAGGATTCAAAGTCACCGGATGTCTGTTATTCCATTTTGTGCCTACTGGATTTGTAATAACCTCAGCGGAACCCTGAGCCCTGCATTTGGAATATAATCACTTCATGGTTGTAATAGATATTGAGACATCTACAAATCTATCAATAAACAGTGTGAATTAAAAACAATGTATAAATTTTGTGACATTACCAATTAAAGACATTAACGCGATGCATCGCCGATAGAGCTTGATAAGATTCTATCTTCTTTTGCACTTTCGATGTGTACCTCAACCCTTTCTCTAGGGCACAATGAATTTTTACTCATTTCTCGGTGAAAGTTACCACCAAACAGTAGAAACTAACCTAAACACATGCGGTTGTAGGCAAGTTTTGTGCACCTCTTAAGACATTATTATAGCACTTTGAATTGTTGATGGTTATAACTCCCCAACAATAACTTCTATCATGCACCAATGTCCACTTCCTGGGGTCCTCGTTGCACAGGTTATGAAATGCTTTTGCCGCTGACTCCGTTTGTAAATTTTTAATCTCATCCATTACCTCGTCGAACTTGCGCACCAGACGGGCAGTTCCAGCTTTCCATATAAGATCCTTAACTTTAGTGTTGTTGAACTTTTTTTGGTAATTACTTTTAAGGTGCCAAAGGCAATATCGATGGACTCCAGCTGATTGCCCATCTCGTGGACTTTCCCAATAACCTTTTACTACGCTCAATATGGCTGCATGCCGATCAGAAATCAATGTAATCCCCTCTTTCCCTGACATAATAAGATGCCTGACATGGTAGATAAACCATGATCAACCACGATAGTTTTCCGATTCAACTATTGCGAAAGCTAGAGGGAAAACGTTGTTGGCAACAGTTTTGGCCACAGCAATCAACAACACTCCTGTATATTTCTCATAAAGGTGGGTACCGTCGATACAAATTACTGGAGGGCAGTGGTTGAAACCTTCAATGCATGGTCAGAATGCTCAGAAAATTCTGTCAAGCGCGACGTCGGCAGACCTTCCAATGTCACGTATTTCCAAAATCACAATTGTGCCAGGGTTCCAGAACTGCAACGTTGTCATGTACCTTGGTAAATTTTCATGGGACTCATCCCAATTCCCAAAAACCATCGCAATGGCCTTTGTTCTTTCAAGCCAAGCTTTTTGTATGAGATTGTGAAACCAACACTATTTTTTACACTCTCGACTATGGAAGCTATCTTCCATCCAGGGTCTTCATGTACACCACAACAAAATAAATACTCAATCTTTATATTCATATGAGCATTACTGCATAATATCCAACATCTTACTTTCCATTTAGAATTTATAGGAACTTTTCGCAACTTGTGTCCTAATCACTTGTGCAATGAATGTCGAATTAAGGTTGCGGTAATCCAAACTCTCCATTCCATGTAAACATGTATGAAGCCCAGCGTATTGCGTAATTTTAAACTGTTGAGTCAATGCCTTGATTTTGATGATAACAAAACATGGTTTAATGATCTAATAATTCTACTTAGTGTGCAGATGAATTATTAATTAGATCTTGATTTGAAGCTTATCATAATGAAGGATTTGTGATGTAAAGATTCGAATAAAGAATGAAAATCATGATGAGATGGTGTATTCTACAAAGCTGATATTATAAGAAAAAAAAGAAATCTCAAGTTTATGAAAATCTTAGATTGAAGATTGGTGAGCATGAAGGCATGGCATATTCAACAAGTGTAGATCTTATAAGAGAATGAAGAAAATGAATGTCAAGGAAGAAAAATGAAAATGCTAACAGTCCTGATTGAAAAGATTAGAGACTTCAACGACTTGAAGATATCTTGCAAGAATAGAAGAAGAAGAGACCGACTCAAAGACATGGAAGCTTTTTTAGAAGATTTAAAGATGTCTTGAAGGTATAGAAGAAATCACAAGACTTGGAAAGCTTTCTTGGAAGATTTGTTAAAGTCTATGAAGAAGTTATATTGATTGAAGAATTTTAGAAGAAATCTAGAAATGAAGATGTTCAAAGAAGAATAGAAAATCAGTTGAAGAAATGAAGTTCTTGAGTCTTGGAAGCTCTCTTAAAGATCATGAAGAAGACTTGGATCAATAGTTGAAGCTTTGATGATGGAAGAGCTCTACAAGTAATGAAAATGGAGAAAATTCATCTAGAATGAATTGAAGATGTTCTTGGAGTCATCAAGCCTTGAGGAAGCATTTGCAAGCTTTAAAAAGCTTATTTTGAATGATCCTTGAAAAGATTGGAAGCTTTGAAAAAGAATGAAGAAAAACTACAAAAATATGGTTTTTGGTTAAAAGAGTTGACTCCTCAAGCAAAAAGAGTTGACTCATTCGAACAGAGCCTTGGAAATCTGCTAGAAGCTTAAAAGAGTCGACTCCTCAAGCAAAAAGAGTTGACTCATTTCAACAGAGAACAAATATTCTGTAGATTGCTTAAAAGAGTCGACTTCTGGAGCAAAAGAGTCAACTCATTTGGATAGTGACTTGAAAAAATCTGCTGAAATGCAAAAAGAGTGGACTCATTGTAAAAAGAGTCGACCCCCAGACAGTAACGGCTAGTTTCTGACAGACGGTATGGGCAAATATACAACAAAAACTTCTCTCATACTTCTCCAACGACTAGAATCGATCCATATCTTTATATACAAGATACATACAGCTTCAATACAGAAGATTAGAGGAATTATACCATTGATATCAAGAGCTTGAAGCTGAAAATCTCCTGTACCTCACTGCCACATATTTTTGCTGAGTGTTTAAGGTTATTCATTGAATTGTATTTGTTCATACACTCATTAGGAGAGTTACCCATTGTATAACCTTTATTCATTTCACTTGGGTGGGTTTGTAAACCTGTAAGTTTGAGGGTTCTTAGGTAAAAATACTTGTAAGTTTGAGTGAAGCTTGGACAAAATTACTTGTAAGTTTGAGAGAAGCTTGGACAAAATCTCTTGGGTTTTGAAAGCTTGGGAAGAAGCTTTTGTAAAAGTGAGCTAGGCACTTGTGGCAAAACCAGCAGCTGTGTAAAGAGTGTTACATAGTGAAATTCCTTCGAAAGGATCGAAGAAGAGAGAACGTAGGCAAGGTTGGTTGAACCTCTATAAATCTGGTGCTCTTCTCTCCTGCCTCTATTTTGCTTATTTGCTTTCCATACATGCTTGCATAGATACATACTATGATATATACTTTACTTGCTTGATCTACACTTTGATTAATCATTGTAAAAAATACATAAACTGTTTTTAGTTGCAATTTTTTATATAAAACCCAATTCACTCCCCCTCTTGGGTTGCCTACTTGGGCCAAAATAAACAACGTATGCTTCTTCTTTAAACAGGCACGCAGTTTCCATGGACAATCGTGATTGCACCTGGCGCTCAAACCTTTTTATTTGTTTATACAACATAACAATGTTTGGTCCTCTTCGTATGATACCAATTACATGCACGAATCACTACATCCTTATTTTTAAAAACCATCCCTTTTGCAAACTCTAGATTAGCATCTGACCATGTCTGACCATGATGGTATACGTCTCGACCAGCTGTGGAATCATCTACCCCATCCAGGTTCGTAAAAAAGGGCACCGGATTGTCATTCAATTCAGGAAGGTTCACTTGTTCTTTCCCATCATCATTAGAGTCATCATTTTCATCATTTCTCAGTAAAACATCAATATCTTCCTTTGATTGATCGGATTGAACATCTACATCTTCATCTTCATCTATCCTTTTACCAATCTCATCAAGGCCCACAAGTCATTCTATGGGATCCATACTTGCACTAGGACCTCCCGCCTTTACGCACCCCCTTCGCCCGAAGCATATTGTGGGTGATATGTGGGTCGACTGTCAAAGTCATGCAATTTTTCAACATTACTCCGACCCTGTGAGTAATCATCGTATGAGGTGAAAAGGTTAGACATTGGTTGGCCCGGTGCATCCTCTCTGATTGCGCTTCGACTACTCTGCCCAACTGTAAGCATTCTAGTAAATGTCCCCAAGGCCAATGCATCACCTCTCCCTGCCAAGATTTCACCGTATGACTAGACATCTCTCCAATTAAAATCAAGACGACTGTGACTAGTGGTCATTATGGATATGTCTTTCTCAATGTACATTTCAACACAATACATGTTAGGATATCTCAAAGGAAGATTTAACACAATTTGCAATGTCTCGTCATCCTTGACCGACAACTTCTTATATATCCATATTTCTCCATTTCGTCTAACAGGGTATCTATTTATGAACTTTATGTTTACATATTCTCCATACTCACCTATCTTAGGAATGATCATGTCTCGTAATCCACCAAGTGAGGTCCCCAATTCTACATTATAACATCCAATAGCCTCTACATCATAGGTTATCCTTTCTCAGCGATCTCGTACTATCTTTTCCCCCCCCCCCCCCCCCCCCCCCCCCCCCCCCCCCCCCCCCCCCCCCCCCCAAAAAAAAATAGTACCATTGTGGTAAGTGCTTACCATCAAATAAATAATAACAACATTCAAAAGTAGAATATTCAACAAAGACTTGCATATGTAATGCTGCAAATCGAACCCGAATTGCATATATAACAATGGGTTAACCTTTCTCCTTCTTTTTTAATAGTTATCTTATTAACTTTTTTTTAGTTTTTTTGAATTTCAAAGAAGGAAAAGTTATCTCCTTCCACTTTCTTTACAAAACCTATAAAACCAAGTAGATCTACTCCAAAGATTCTGACATTTTTCCATTTTTCCACTTTCTTTACAAAACCAAGTTATCTCCTTCCACTTCCTTCCACTTTCTTTATAGTTTTTCCATGTTGGTACTAGTAAAGTGCAGTAATTACAATGCTTTGGCTGAAGAAGGAAATGCACACAATTATGCTTTCTATCACACTGCAAGTATTCTGGTCCTAATATTCTTTTTCTATCATTTCCAATTATGTTGAGCTAAAATTGTTAAAAATGACTTTATTCCACAATTAATGCATCAATTTTACTCAATCTAGTTTCAACGATTTTTATTTATTTTTTTATGCTTATGGGACAAAATGTTTTCTAAAACAAGTTTGTGCTGTGAATTTGCAATTTTCCTTTTAATTATTATATGTTTTTAGTGGTGGGTGGAAAGAAAATTATCTGACCTTTTTTTAGGGTTAACAAAACTGAAAAAAAGGAAAGTTGAAAGTACAGAATTACCCCCTTAAACCTTAGGGTTTTACTTTATAAAACTTGCTAAATTATTTGTGTATAAATTTGGGTCATTCAGCTATAAGTTCCAAAAACTTTGGTAAATGCATGAAATGGGAATCATCCATTCATAAATATATAGTTATGTAAACATCCATATTCTGTATATACATACAATGATAAATGCATGAAATGGGAAGAGAGAAAACTGACCTTCCTTCGTGAAATGGTGGTAAATACTTCGTGAGAGAAAGGCGTGAGAGAGTAGCTGAATTTCGTGAGAGAGAGACTTGAGAGTGAGGTTGAACACGAGAGAGAGAGACTAGAGAGTGAGGCGTGAGAGAGAGAGAGGCTACAGAGTGAGGCATGAGAGAGAGAGGGAGAGGGGGCGTGAACTAGAGGCCGAACGATTGAGAACTAGCCCTAGTTTATATGTTTAATGAAAACCGTCAATTGAATTAGCGATTTTAATAAAATTGCTAATTCAATTAGCGGTTTCATTAAAATCGCCAATTCAATTGGCCTTTTTTGCTGGGTATATACAGTTTTAGAATATGACTTAAAAACGCTAATTCAATTAGCGGTGAACTTGCCTTCCTGCATAAAGTTAAAACACTACCCAAGTGTGGAATTAAGTTTAAAATAGGTAAGTGTCAAGGAAACTACCAAGTGACAGAGTATATTAGGATTTTTTATTTGGAATTTATTTATTTAATAAAGTTCGTTACAAGATATATATAATCATTTTCTTTATTAATTTTTGTCAAACCAATTGTGGGTCTAGTGAGAGCCAAGCCAAAGACAGAGAGAAAATCAGTCCAAGGAGATCAACCCAATATTGCCTACCTAGCATGCTGGGCCTGTGCCGACCCGAGCTAATTCTCAAAGGGCTTGGCCTAAGGATTCAGATCCAAAAGTTATAAAGACTAATGAGTCCATAATACAAATCTCTCTCCTAAATGGATGAGGACAAATAAAGGATAGGTCCGATATATTGTAAACCGACCCAAAAGGGAAGACTTCTAGAAGGAGGGTGATGCCCATTCCCAGAGGGAACATAGTATTCCGAAACTATAAATACCTCATGCACTAAAGAGGTAAGGTACGTTCACTCAAGTTCTAGCTCACAATACTTTATTTGATTCATTATGGTTAAGCTTACTAACTTAATTATCGGAGTGCTTCTAGCTTAAAGAGGGTCAATGCATTCTCATTGTCTTCTTCTCTTACAGATAATTTGTGCTCGTCAACTTGATTCGCGTATTGAATCAAGCCTTCCTAAAAATTCCACTTACAATTGGCGACGTATATGGAAAGTTCTACACAACGATGAGTACTAGCTTTCTCAGAGGAGGAGTAGAGCCTACCAGCAGGGAGATTGAAGATAGCTATGATGTCCATAATCATGACAATACTTACCTGTCAAGTAATCACGATTATTTAACATGAACTCCAGTAGGTCATCTGATTAGATCAGGGATATGAGTCCCTGGTGGTATTCGTCAGGGAAGACAAGAGGAACTACAGCGAGCTCCACAATATGTCAGAAATCTGAATTGCCGAAGGAGCTATTGCAGGAACTTGAACCCTTCACCCTCTAGTGGACTTTTGCTTAGTAACATCTCACCCCGAGCAGTTGAGTAGGAACTCCGTCAATCGGACGAAGAGATTGGTCAACGGTTGAAGCTATAAGAGAGGCGATTGCTAAAAGAGATGGACGAGACTCCGGCAAATCCCTAGATCGGCATAGAAGAAGGAGGACGAATTCAAGAAGCACAAGTTCCGCTGCCACACATTTAATTATAAGCCATGGCTTTAGTATTGGACACTATAAGGACAGACGAGAAGATCAACAGCATTAGAGAAATCGAACACCAGTAAGAGATTCGGTAAGAGCCATCCAGAATAGCAAACTGGGATCGATGGTTGAATGAGCGGCGAGATAACAGCGACAAGCACCATAAGGGATGAACAACCCATGATATAGCCAGAAGAACCCTTGATCAGATCCCATCCACACCCTTTATAAATGATATTGAGGCTCGTTGACCTCCAAGAAAGTTCACACTACCAAAGTTTACACCGTATGACGGGAAGTCAGATCTCGTTCGTCATATCCGACACTACAAATAAATGATGGTGCTATGGAGTGGAGATGAGTCCTTAATGTGCCAAGTTTTTCCATCGAGTCTTGGGGAATTAACTTTACAATAGTTCGACAAGTTGCCATCCTGATCAATAACAAGTTGGAGACAACTTGTCGAGCTATTCACTACACGCTTCATCACAAATAGCAAGCAGCCTAAGGAGGTAGACTACTTGTTGACCTTACAAAAGAAGGATGAGGAAGGCTTATAAGCACATGCAAGGCACTACTGGGAGGCCTACAACGAAATTAAGGAGTGTAACGAACAGTTAGCCATTGCACAATTCAGGATTGGCCTTCCCAGGGAACATCGACTGAGTGTCGTTATTTGAAACCAGTGCATGGAGTATGCCAAATCTTGTAATAATGTTCCTCCATACAAGCATCTTAGCGTCAACTTCTCTGATAGTAGGTAGGGGTTCTACTTCCACCCACTTAGTAAAGTAGTCAATTGCCACTATGAGGAATCTTTTATTTCCTGGAGCTCAGGGTAATGGGCTGACTATGTCCAACCCCTACTGTGCAAAAGGCCATGGGCTGGTGATTGTATTGAGGTTCTCGGCAGGCTGGTGGATTATCGGAGAGAACTTCTGTCACTTTTCACATTTCAGGATATACTGGGCAGCATCCTTCTGCATATAGGGTCACCAATAGCCTCGGTGCGCAAGAGATCTTCTACTGGCATGACTTCCGCAGATACCTTCATGGATTTCAAATAGAATGCCCTGCACTTTGTCGGGGTGAACACAATAAAGATAGGGGCCAGTGAATGATCTTCAATACAACTCTTTATCAAGTGATAGTCATTACTTTAGTGACTTTTTCTTGATTCTTCTGGCCTCATTCTTGTCTTCTGGCAGCTCGTCCTTGTCGAGGTAAGAGATGATTGGTTCTATCCAAGATAGTCCTAATTGCTCAACAGCTAAGGCTTGTGCTTCTTCCTAAAATATGCTTGGGCTAGGGAGGGTCTCCACACGAATTGTTCTTTTTAATCCTGACTTTAGGGTTGCAGCCAGAGTTGCTAAGGCATCGGTATGAGCATTGTTGTCGCGACTGATCTGATGGAGTTTGTATTTGTTAAATTTGCCGAAGAGCTCTTTTGCTTTTACTAGGTACTGTGCCATTTTGTTGTTTTTTGCCTCATACTCCCCCATGATCTGGTTAACTACTAACTGAGAATCTGAATATATAGTTATCTCGGTAATTTTGAGTTCTATAGTTTGGCACAGTCTGGCGAGCAGAGCCTCGTATTTTGACTCGTTGTTTGACGTGACAAACTCCAGCTTTATTGCCTACTCTAATGCCATACCATCTGGTGTGATGAGTACTATGCTCGATCCTGCCCCCCTGTCGTTAGATGCTCCATCAACAAAGAGCTTCCAATGATCATTCATCTCCCATAGTTCTAAGGGGGGTTCACCATTTGCTTGATCGACATTAGGTGTTTGAATGGGTTCTTGGGGTAGTTCAATAGAAAATTCAGCGATGAAATCTGCAAGTACCTGACCTTTCACTACCGACCTAGGTAGGAACTTGATGTCAAACTCTCCTAGCACTACTGCCCATTTTGCTAGTCTCCCTGTGAAATCAGTTCTTTTGAGGAGGGGCTTAAGCTGATGGTTTGTGAGGACGTTGATTGTATGGGTCCTAAAATAGTGCACCAATTTTCGTGACGCCATCACTAATGCAAGGGCCATCTTTTCTAGTGGAAGGTACCTGCTCTCTGCTCCCAAAAGAGTTTTGTTGACGTAGTAGACTGATTTTTGCTAGCTGCCTTGCTGTCGTAGTAGAATGACACTTATCGCATGATCTGATGCTGCCAGATAAAGATAGAGTTCTTCATGTTTCAACGGCATAGAAAATAATGGTGGCTGGGCCAAGTATTTTTTCAAGTCGACAAGGGCCTAGTCGCAATCAAAGCTCCAGTTGAACTGCTCCCATTTTTTCAAAAGTTAGAAAAATGCCTGGCATTTGTCTGAGGATCAGTTGATGAACCGGTTGAGAGCCGCTGTCATCCCGGTCAACTTCTGGACTTCCTTGATATTCTTCGGGGCCTGGATATTCTGGATTGCAGTTATTTGATTAGGATCTGCTTTAATCCCTTGGTGAGTAACCAAAAATCCTAGAAACTTTTCAAAGCTTACCCCGAACACATAATTAGAGGCATTGAGCCTCATCTTGTAGCTTTTGAAGATGTCAAACACTTCCCTTAGATCGGCCATGTGTTGTTTGCCGACCTTACTTTTGACCACTATGTCATCTATGTACACTTCAACAATGTTGCCGATGTGTTGCTTGAACATTGTGATGACTAATCTCTAATAGGTGGCACCTGTGTTCTTCAGACCAAATGGCATTACTTTGTAGCCGAAGATGCCCTTTGGGGTGATGAAGGCGGTTTTTTCTTGATCTTCCTCATCAAGTGAGATTTGGTGGTACATGCGGTAGGCATCTAGGAAGCTCATTCTCTCAAATTCATTCGTTGTATCTACAAGCTGGTTAATCTTTGGAAAAGGAAAAGGGTCCCTGGGGCATGCCTTATTTAAGTTCGTGAAGTCCACACAAACCCTCTACTTGATATTTTTCTTCTTCACGACCATCGTGTTTGAGAGCCAGCGTGGGTAGTAGACTTCCTGTATTACCCCCACTTCAAGAAGCTTGTCCACCTCTTCGATTACAGCATCCACATGTTGAGTAGCTGCCTATCTCCTTTTCTAGACCACAGCTCAGCACTGTGGGTCCACGCTAAGTTTGTGGTAAGCTATTTGTGGATCAATTCCTGGCATATCATATGGTGTCCAGGAAAATATTTTACTATACTCTGTCAATAGATTGATTAACAATTTTTCCTCAAATCTAGACAAAGAGATGCCGAGAACGAAGTACTTCTCTTCATCGTCCCAATCTATGTACACCTTATTTTCTAGTAGCAGCCTAACATCATCAATTGTGGGCATATCTTCATGAAGTTCCATCATCTGTACCTTACCTGTTATCTCCTTTGTGGCGCATGCCATCAGGAAGCACTGCTTAGCTGTTACCTGGTCCCCTCTTATCTCTCCTACTCCTTCCAAAATTGAAAAACAGATCAGTTGATGATATGACGAAGGTATGGCTTCATGAGGTGTAACCATGTCCAACCCATGATTGCATTATAGGGTGAAGGCACATTGACCACCAAGAACTCTATTTGAATAGTGATCCCTCCTGCAGTAATCGGGATAACTACTTTTGCTAGCGGCCAGACCAAATTTGAGCTGAATTCGACCAAGGGGTTCAAATATTGCTGGATATCGGTGTCTTGCAGTCCTAGCTTCTTAAAGAGGTCGTAGAACATGACTTCAGAGGAGCTTCCTTGATCAATCAGCAGCCTTTTTACATCACAGTCCCCCAATCGTAGAGTTACCACCAACGCATCATTGTGTGGCAGTTGGACCCCTGCCAAGTCATTATCTGTGAAGGTCATGGCCCCAACACTGTTGCCGACCTTCGCCTTCTTGTTTGGGTCTTCGAGTTACATTACCTCCCTGAGGTGTGCTGTTTTCTGGATCTTTGCCCGATATCTATGTGGGTCTACGGTTGCTGAGTCTGTCGATCCATGGAGGACATTGATTACTCGGATTGGTTCAGTTCTTATTTCCTTCTAAGGAGTGGCTTCTTGCTTCGCCTGTTCTGCCTCCTGCTTTGTTTTTTCTCGGTCAATATATTAATCGAGATGTCCTGCCTTTGCTAACTTCTTCAAGTGGTTCTTCAGATTTTGGCAATTCTCTGTCTGATGCCCATTTTCCCTGTGATAGGAACAAAACTTCCTCTGGTCTCGGGCGTCAGGGTCTCCTAGTTTCGGGTGCCACTTAAAGAAAGGCTTGTCTTGTATTTGGGGCAAGATTTTGAATATTGGGTCCTTGAAGACTGTGTTGACCCCTTCTTTTGCTTTTTTGCCCCGAATATTGTTACTGTTCTCCTCATGTCTAAGCTTCT
The DNA here is from genome assembly GCA_033060915.1 of Euryodendron excelsum. Taxonomy (NCBI): domain Eukaryota; kingdom Viridiplantae; phylum Streptophyta; class Magnoliopsida; order Ericales; family Pentaphylacaceae; genus Euryodendron; species Euryodendron excelsum. The sequence continues at coordinate 15,441,337 of CM065396.1, forward strand.
TGCTTTCTCACCCATCTTTCTTCTCAGTCTTCTCGCCGACCTTCTCTTGTGTGCTGTACTAAATCTTTTTCTAACCATGCGTAGTTTTCAATCCTAATCATCAAGTCCTGTATGTGGGTGATTGGTTTCTTCATAAGGGATTACTTTAAACGGTGTTCTCTAAGAAGGCTGATCTTAAACTGTGCAACAGCCAACTGCTCGTTGCAGTCCTCTATCTCATTATAAGCCTCCAGTATCTCATTGCATATGCACGCAATCCCTTATCATCTTTCTTCTACACAGTCAGCAAGTAGTCCACCTCTTTGGGCTGTTTGCTGTTTACTATGAAACGGTTTATAAATAGCTCGGCAAGTTGTCTCCAACTTGAAACTGGTCTGGATTGCAGCTTATCGAACCATCGTAGAGCTACCTCTCCCAGGCTTGAAGGGAAAACTCAGCACATGAGTGAATCATCATAGCTCCAAACACTATCAACTGCTTATAGTGCCGAACATGGGTAATGCAATCCGATTTCCCATCATAAGGTGTAAACTTTGGTGAGGCAAATTACCTGGGAGGTCGACATGCATTAATCTCTTCTGTGAAGGGGATGGAAGCAATCTGGTCTAGGGCTCTTTTGGCTATATCCTGTGCTATCCACACTTTTCGATGCTTATCCCTATTGTAGAGCCAATCTTCTGGCCACTTGTCCCAATCCTATTACTTCGGCTCAACCTTTGCCGAGTCCCTTATTGGTGACCAATTCCTCCAAGGTTGCTGATCTTCTCGTTGTTCTACATAGTGCCTTGTACTGGTTGTACGGCTCCCTGTTACACGTATGATCGGGGGGCTCATATTTCTTGAATTCGGCCTCCTTCTGTTCTACTGTTCTGGTGACCTCTTGGGTATTTCTCCATCTCATCTGGTAATCGCCTCCCTCATTGCTTCAATTGTCTCCCTAAGGTGGGCAATTTCTTTGTCCCGCTGCTGGATCTCCCGCTCAGTTGTTTGGAGCGACAAATTACTAGGGACTTAGCCACTGGATGATAACAAATTTAAGTTCCTTCGATAATTCCTTCGACGATTTGGATTTCGGGCATCCTATAGAGCCCGTGCTAAACCCTCCTGTCTTTCCAGTCAGCTGCCTCCAGAGAATTGTATCTCTGACCTGATGAAATGTCCTCCAGGAGTTCGTAGCGAATCATGATCATATCGACTTGATTGGTGTATGTCGTCATGACTACAGACGTCATGGCTATCATCTGGTTCCCTATAAGTGGGATCAACTCCTCCTTTGACATAGTTGGTACTCATCATTATATAGACCTTCCCACAGACGGGGCCAATTGTAAGTGAAATTTTTAGGAAGACCAGGTTAAACTCTCGAAACCGAATTGATGAGCACGAACAATCTGCAAGAGAAGAAGATGATAAGAATGTCTTGACCCTCTTTGAACCGAAGGCACTCCGATGATTAAGTTAGCAAGCTTAACCATAGTGAATCCAATAAAATATATGAGAGCTAGAACTCAAGTAATCATACCTTAGACCTTAATGGTATGGGGTGTTTATAGTGCTCGGAATGCCTTACTCCCACATGAAATTGTATTTTGTCTTCTTTTAGGAGTTGACCTCTTTTGGATAATTATCCAGTGTCTTAGTTCTTTTAGGAATGGAATTGCATATGCTCCACCAACTTGGTATTTGCTAAATCTGGGCTAGATTTTGCAAAACATGGACCTTCATTTGGGCACTGGTGAATTTGGGCCTCTCATAGCTCAGGTTGGCAGTGTGTTTCCAGATGGGCCTGGTACAATAATTTTGGGCCTTATTATTTTGACCCACAGTACATAACAGACCCTCATAAAACTTAAGCTAACATAAAGTAAAATATAAATATAACTTAAATCCCAACATCTTATACAAATATGATAAGAAGCTAAAAGTAAATCAACAAGAGCTTTCCCAAGCTCCGAGACATGATATCCTGACATCGACATGAATGCCATCGCGGCCAAGACCAAGACTACAGTGAACCAGACCATCATCTCTGCGTTACCTGTTAAAATAGTCTGTGTGGGTGTGAGTTAATTGTCAACAAGTTCACTATAGATAAACAAACTTATAAAGAACTTTATATACATAATCATAGAATCAGTTATTAATAGATAATACACTAATAAATGATATCTTGTGATGCAATGCATGAAACACCCGAATGTGTGTGCGATTTAGATAACGTTGACCCAATATATAGATGGTTCATTATCAAGGAATGCCCAGCGTGGCACTCCTATGCTAGTCCATCGTGACTAAGCCTTTGGTTAACCCACCATGGTTAACTCTCTCCAATGCAATGCAAGACATACAATATGGATAGTATGCAATGCTACCTTATATATCTATAATCACCAATTTCACCTCATATATGAACACTATTAATACCTCATATGAATTCACCGTTTCCATACATATATAAAACAAATAATCCATTCAATATAAATAAAACTATCTTATATTCTCACCCGTCTCCGCAAACATACCCAATGAAGTTACTCCTTAGTTGATGTTGAAAGTTCCTGACCTCTCTCAGATTTTTTCCTTAGCATTTCAATTTAACCCATTGTGGGTGGTGATCCCTAGGTTGGGGTTTTTTCTTAAAAAGGAAAGTAACTGGCTCAAAGGGTTTGACAATGGGCCTCTTTTCACTTTGAACCAAATTGCTTGATCCATGGAGCCTTCAACGTTGCTTCAGCTTGATGCACCACAATCATACTAGTTTCGGAACCACATTGTATAATTAATCAATAAATATCGAACATAAAAAAATAATTCACCAAATATACACCTTGAACATAATCATTTAAAAATAGGCTTAAAAGTACCAAATACACTAAATCCTCTAATCTGTCAAAACTGACACAGATCTCATAACATGGACACAATTTCGTGAGCTTATACCAAAAAAATTCAAAATTTTGGAAATAAAAACTAGACATCTTAGAGAGTTTCTAGATCAAACTTCACATTTTTTGAACAAGCTTAAGTATTTATTTGGTATTTTATAAAACAAGGTAATGCTGTAGAAGTGATAATTCAGTTGCAGATAGTCAATCTTTGAGTGATTCTTAAAATAGGTAAACGACATCAAAATGATCTGAAATTTGGTAAATATTATTATCCAATATCTAATAGATATAGTAAAAATTTTATAATTTTTTGACTACTCTAACTCGGTCTAATGTTCTGTCAAACTAGGGGTCACAGATCTGGGCATCAGAATTCTGTAGAGACATTCCAATTTAAAAAATTCACCATAATTCGAAATTACAATATTCTTGAGTGAAACCAAAACCTAAAATACCATCATAACTCTAAGTTAAAGTGTTCAATAATTTAACCATCAATAAGATTTGTAATTAGGTCAAAAAATCTCCAAACAGCAGCCCTATCACAAAGATGACTCCAGTTATGGCAGCCATCGATGATTATAAGTTTTTACCATAAAAGCCCTCACCTCCTACTCCCATTTACATGGGACATAAGACATAAACATGCAAGAATCTATGAATACACCATCACACAACCATTAACATGAGATCTCTCACCTTAAGAATGAAGATACAAGCCTTCTCCTTCAATCTCTTCTTCCTCTTCTTCTTTCTCTCATTTCTCTTCTCTTCTTCCTTGTCTTCTTTCTATTCTTCTTCCTCTCTATCTCTCCTCCATCCGAATAGTGAGGAGTCAAAAAGCTTCTCACCTAACTTTTCCCTCCCAACTCCCAGTCATTCTAGCTAACTTCTCCACCAAAGAGTCCACCAACTAACTCACCTATGACAACTCACCAATGATGAAATGATATATGTAACACACACATGCACTCACATAATTTTACATATCAATTAACCATGCAATAAATGTAATTAAATTAAATAAACTAATTTAACTAATTCTAATATATAATTAAACTAATTATGGAATTATGAGATTAGGGTCTCACAACTCTCCCCTCCTTAAAGAATTTCATTCTAAAATTCTCTTACCTCATGAAAATAGATATGGATATGGTTTTTGCATTATCTCCTCACTCTCCCTTGTAGCTTCATTGACCGTATGGCTCCTCTAAAGAATTTTCACCAACGATACCTTATTGCGAAATACTTAATCCTTTCGATCTAGAATTTGCATCGACTCCTCAACATAACTCAAATCATCTCCTAACTCAACCGATTGCTGAACTAACACATGAGACGGATCTGACACATACTTCCTTAACATAGATACATGGAAAACATTATGTAGTCTAACAACAAAAGAGTTGTTTGTTCCTTTCAGTCTTTGATGCTCAGCTTTCACCTGTTGGCAAGTAAAACATTTTGCCACAAATTCAGCAATATCAATCTTCATCTCTGGCCACTAGTATATCTCTTGAAGAACACTATACATCTTGGTGCTCTCCAGATGCATAACATATAATGAGTGATGTGTCTCTTCTAAAATTTTATTCTTCAAGGCTGAATGATTAGGTATACAAAATTGATTTCCCAACATCAAAGTACCATCATCAAGAATAGAGAAATTAGTGCTCACCTTCTCTGTCTCCTATTGCCTTATCTTTCTTAACTGCTCATCTTGCATTTGAAGTTTTTGGATTCGATCAAGCAATAATGGTCCCACTCGAAAATGAGCTAACATGACACCCATACATTTTTGTTCAAACTCTACTCCCAAAGAAGTCACTTTCGTATATAATTCTGCCCGATAATATCGCATGCAAGCCAATCCACTGGAAGATTTATAACTCAAAGCATCAGCCACTATATTGGCTCTTCCCAAATGGAAATGAATCACACATTTATAGTCTTTGATTAGTTCAATCTATCTCCTCTGTCGTGCATTCAAGTCTCATTGAGTGAATAGATACTTTAAGCTTTGGTGATCCTTATAAATTTCACAAGGTTCTCCATACAAATAATGCCTTCATATCTTCAACGTGAATACTACAGCTACTAGCTCCACATCATGAATAGGATAGTTTTTTTCATATGTCTTCAACTATCTCGACGCATAAGCAATCACCCTTCCTCGCTGCATTAGCATACACTCCAATCCTTAATACGAAGCATCGCTATACACCATAAAGTCTTCCTTCCCGAAAGGAATTGTTAATATCAGTGCTGAAGTTAATTTGATCTTCAACTCCTTGAAACTACGCTCACAGTCAACTGTCCATTCAAATGTCACATCCTTACGAGTCAACCGTGTTAAAGCAACCACAATAGATGAAAATTCCTATATGAATCTCCGATAATAACTTGCTAGTCCCAAAAAACTTCTAACCTTTGAAACATTCTTCGGTTGTTCCTAATTCATAATAGCTTCAGTTTTCCTTAGATCAACATTAATTCCCTCAGCCGATATCACATGCCCCAAAAACGCTACTTCATTAAGCTAAAATTCACACTTACTGAACTTAGCATATAATTGCTTATTTCGCAAGGTTTACAATACAAGTCTTAAATAATTCTCATGATCTTCTTGATTACGAGAATATATCAATATATCATCAATAAAGACAATCACAAAAGAATCAAGAAACGGTCAAAATACCTGGTTCATCAAATGCATGAAGATAGCAGATGCATTAGTCACTCCAAAAGACATCACCAAGAATTCATAATGACCATACCAACGTGCTCACCATAGATAATCAAACTCATAAAAAATGTTATGTCCGTAATTACAAAATCAGCTATCAATAGATAATCCACCAATAAATGATATTTTGTGATGTAATGCATGAAACACTCGAATGTGCTCACGATTTAGATAACGTTGGCCCAATATATCAATGACTCACTATCAAGGAATGCCCATCGTGGCACCCCTGTGCTAGTCTACCATGACTAAGCCTTTGGTTAACCCACCATGGTTAACTTTCTTTAGTGCAATGCAAGGCATACAATATGGATGGTATGCAATGCTACCTTATAAATCTACAATCACCAATGCCACCTTATATATCTATAATCACCAATTCCACCTTATATATGAACACCATTAATACCTCATATGAAATTCAACGCCACCATATATATAGAAAACAAACAATCTATTCAATATGAATAATACTATCTTATATTCCCACTCGTCACTACACACACACCCGATGAAGTTACTAATTGGTTGACATTGAAGGTTCCTGACCTCTTTTAGCTCCTATCACCACAACCATGTTAGTTTCGGAACCACATTGTATAATTCATCAATAAACATTGAACATAAAAAAATAATTCACCAAATATACACCTTGAACATAATCATTTGAAAATAGGCTTAAAAGTGCCCAATCCACTAAATCCTCTAATCTATCAAAACTGATACAGGCCTCATAACATGAATACAACTTCATGAGCTTATACTAAAAACTTTCAAAATTTTGGGAATACAAACTAGATATTTTAGAAAGTATCCAGACCAAATTTCACATTTTTTGAACAAGTCTAACTATTTATTTGGTATTAACATGGCAGTGCTGCAAAAGTGAGAATTCAATTGCAAATGTTCAATTTGTGAGTGGTTCTTAAAATAGGTAAACTACACCAAAATGAACTAAAATTTGGTAAATATTATCATCTGCATATCTAATAGATATAGTAAAATTTTCATAATTTTTTGACTACTCTAACTTGGTCTAATGTTCTGTCTAACTAGGGGTTATAGATCTAGGTATCAGAATTCTGCAGAGACAGTCGAACTTAAAAAATTCACCATAATTCAAAATTATAAAATTTTTGAGTAAAACTAAAGTCCAAATTACCATCATAACTCTAAGTTAAAGTTTTTAATAATTCAACTACAAATAAGATTTGTAGTTAGGTCAAAAAGTCTCCAAACAACAACCCTATCACAGAGATGACTCTAGTTATGGTAGCCATGGATGATTCCAAGTTTTTACCGTGAAAGCCCTCACCTCCTTCTCCCATTTACATGGCATATAAGATATAAACATGCAAGAACCCATGAATACACCATCACACAACCATTAACATGAGATCTCTCACTTTAGGAATGAAGACATAAGCCTTCCCCTTTAATCTCTTCTTCCTCTTCTTCTTTCTCTCCTTCCTTCTCTCTTCTTTCTGTTCTCTCTCTCTCTCTCTCTCTCTCTCTCTCCTCCATCCGAATGGTGAGGAGTCAAAAAACTCCTCACCTAACTTTTTTCTCCCAACTCCTAGTCAATCTAACTAACTTTCCCACCAAAGAGTCCACCAACTAACTCACCAATAACTTACCAACCAACTGCCAATGATGAAATGACACTTGTCACACACATATGCACCCACATAATTTTATGTACCAATTAATCATGAAATAAATATAAGTAAATTAAATAAATTAATTCAACTAATTCTAATATATAATTAAACTAATTATGAAATTATGAGATTAGAGTCTCACACTATTTCATGTGATATCTTTACGTTTATCACATTTATGTTTGTATGTTTGGAATTGTGAAAAGATCATAATTATTAAGATTAAGATTAGGTATAGATAAGTGAGATTTAAGCTATGATAACATAATAAGAACATAGTGATAAGGTTAATTTAAACAACTAATTATTGTGTTTATCTTATAAAGATAACATTTAAGTTCGTAAACATAATAGGAACATATTGATAAGGTTAATTTAAACAAATAATTATCGTATTTATCTTATAAAGATAACATTTAAGTTCGTAAAAATTTTTTATCGCATGTACGTTTGTAAGTTTGAAATTGTGAAAAGATCATACTTAGGATTAAGATTTGGTCAACATAGCTAGGATAAAATTATAATTCAAATTTAATAATAATATGAATAAAAATATTAAATATTGAGAGGATTGGACGGTTAGCTTGGATGGAGGAGTAAAGTGGATAATTAATTGATATAAAAACTATATAAAATTTTAAATTTGAATTTAAAATAAAAAAACAAAGTTTGAAAGTTTAAAGATTAGGATTAAGATTAAAGTTTGTTAGGTTTAAACTCTTATATTACAATACATGATTTGTCGGAGTCAAATCTATAACCAACAACATAAGAATATGTGTTTTTTTGTATTTCATAAATTCAAAATTATGGAAAAAAAGAGTTAGAAGTTTGAAGTGTAAAGATTGATGTAGGGTAGTTTTGACAAATTATAGGAGTTTGAATTTCAAATCATTTGACAGTTGTGTTGGTAAATGAAAGTATTATTTAGTATCTTATCTCATTAACAGCTCATAAATGATGTCTTTATTGTAATTTTAAATTTATAAGAAACCCATTGTATTGATTAATCCTTGATATGCCTTAGGACACTTGTTGGCACGGTCCATATATATATATATATATCTAAAAGAAAAACCTACAAATCTCAAATGTTCAGCTCATATATTCCTTTTTACAATGTCATATGATATTTTACCTACGCTTTAAGGCCAAAAGTGAAAATTGAAAGTAAACCGAATAGTAGAGGAATTTGATCATCATATAACTATTTTAAATCAAACCTTAAAAGAAGTCGATATCCATGTCTGTTATGCTATTTAATTCTTCTACATTAATCATTCTGTATGATGATTTAACCTATTCCTTTATTTTTTTAGCAAGTAACCTATACCAAAACCTTTTTCATATATATTAATGCATTTTTAAAGGATGACAAATTTAAGTTAAGAGTGCTTGTTACAATTGAAATATCATAATATTGTGACAATTTTCAGGAGAACAAAGAATTACGGCCGTGTAGTATGAGAAAATTTGTGTTAAAACTACATGAAATGAAGAATTGGAAACACCATAACAAAAATAAGTATATATGTATATATGTATGTTTTGTTTGTCACTTCTAGGAGTGTTTAGTATTATGCGAGCAATGTCCATAATTTCTTGTATTAGTACATAGGTCTACTAATTTAAGATGATCATGTCTATTACATTCTTATAGAAAGTGTAGCTAAAGTAGATTCAGCAAAGGCACCAAACAATTTGCAAATGAACAAAAAATATTAAGAAAATATTGCATTAGAATGCAAGTAAATTAAATATATTGGATTGAATCATTACTTAAGAAAATATTAGGGCAAACTATTGTAAATACCCAAACTTAAAAGCGAGGTGTTAATCTCACACTTTTCTTTCGAATGAGGTGTCACTTGTCCATAATTCATCCACATGCAAGCTGTCGTGCCTCGGTTTTTGGGTCCGAAGTCCTTTAAGCTTGGAGACAAAAAGAACGAAACTCTATCACTAGAACTCGTCCTCCTAGAAGGATAAGTGTGACTAGGTTTGAATTGAAGATTGGTTTGATTAAGGACCTTGTAGAAAAATAGGAGTCGCAACCTAACTTGATTAAGGTGTGTTAGGACACCTAAAACTAAGTGTTAATCCAAAGATTAAACCTAGGGTTTTTGGAAAAGATTTTTGAAAACTCCCTCAAGAGAGGGTTATTAAGGAAATAGGTCGTTTGGCAACCTTTGGAAAGATTTAAGCCCTTTTGAAAAATAACTCTATTTTGGTCCATCGAAAATTGAAATCTATGGTCCGGGGGTTGACTACGTGTAAGCAAGATATCCTAAGATCATCACCCTACCCTACCATTTCGATATCTACATGTCTAATCACCCTTTTGTTCACTCACTAGAATAACTGGTTACCATTATCCATTTAATATCCACTTTAGAATTTAAAAAAAAAAAAGGAGTTTATCATCACTTTTCGGATGAATGATGCATGATGCAAATGTTTGAAAACATGGGAGTTCGAAGGGGTTTGAGAAGAAAACTTTGAATTAATAGAAACTTTTAAAAAAGGGACTGGAGTTGAAGTGGAAGTTATGACCGCACCATTTAGGTTGCTTACGTATCTCATTTAGCGAGAATCAGGTCTTTCGCAGTTCGGATAAGAGCCCGATGGAAAATAGGCACATTAGGGCCTTTGGAAAGTTTTGAAGACACTTTAAGGTCTTTGGAAGAAGAGGACTTGGGAGTTTTGATTTGAAATCGGGCAGTGGAGTGTTTTGAAACAGAACTTTCGATCCTTTGAACGGGGATTTTGAAATGAATTTAGAATAACTCAAGGGAGCTTTGGAAATGGTTTAAGATAACTCAAGAGAGTTTTGAAAATGTCTTGAAGTCTTGTTTGAAAACATAGGAGGTAAGACTTTGGAATGTTAAAAAGTTTTCGAACATGGTTTTTGAATGCGCCTAGGACTTTGAAATTCTAATATGGGCAACCTTGGAAGTTGTTCTTGATATATCACCTTCCCTTGGAATCCCTAAACATGAGAAGGATAGGGACGCCTTAGAGTTATGAATTCTTGAAAACATCTTTTGAAATATTTTGAAAATGGTGTGTAGAGATATTTGAAAAGGTTATGGAGTTGGTTTTTCAAATCTCAAGAGAGTAGGAGGTTTTTAAAAAATGGGGTGTGAGAATGGTTTTAAATAGGGAGAACCTTTAAAAGAGGTTCATGAGTTGGAACCTTAAAGTACACTAACCTAAGTTGGGTTGGATCGAGGTTAGGGGTGATCTAAGTTTAACTAACTCGGGTAGGTTAACCTAGGGTTAATTAACTTGGGTTTGGTTAACCTAGGGTTAGATAACTGTCGCGCCCAGATTTTTCGCACTCGAGGAATACTCACACAAGCGGGAAAAATGTTGTATTCTCTCGTTAGAACTCACCCTCCCAAAAGAATGAGTGCGACTAGGTTTGAATTGAAAAATTGATTTGAATAAAGGGCTTTTGAAAAAAGTTTGGAGTCGCCACCTAACTTGATTAAGGTGAGTTAGGTCACCTAAAAACTAAGCATAATCCGAAAACTACACTTAGGGTTTTTGGAAAACGATTTTGGAGAACATCCTTAAGAGAGGGTTTTTAAGAAAACAGGTTGTTTGGCAACCTTTGGAAAACATTTAGCCCTTTTTAGAAAAATAACTCCTTTTGGTCTTTGAAATCAGTGATCCTAGGTTCGGAGGTTAGTTACGTGTAGGGAAGACACACTAAGCTATCACCCTACCCCGCCCTTTCGGTACCTACATGTCAATCTACCCTAGATTCACCTATGAGAGTCTTTAATTAACAAATGTTCAACCCTATTCACTTTAGAAAAACAATGTTTGAAAACTAACATGATGCATGATATGCAAGTGCAAAATAAGAGAGAATTGAAAAATAGATTTGGAAATAAATTTAAAAAGAATATGATTTGAAAATAGATTTGAAGAGATGAAATTGAAATTGGAAAATTTGAAAATTTGGAAATAGAAATTTGAAAATAGAAATTTTGAAATTGGAATTTTGAAAATAGATTGGAATTTGGGATTTGAAAAATTTTGGAAACCACACCCATGAGGGTGGAATTGAAAATTTGAAAAGTGTTGTGACCGCACCTATGAAGATTGCCTACGTATCCCTTTGGGGGAATCAGGTCAGTCGTAGTTCAGACCGGAGTCCGATTGAAAAGAGATTGATTTGAAGAGAGAAATTGGATTAGAAGAAAGAGATTAAATTGAAAACTAGATTTCATTTGAGATAAGAAGAGGAGATTGAATTTGAGAAGATTGGACTTGCTTTGGAAAGATTGATTTTGAAAAAACTTGATTTTGGAAAGATGGAGGTTTAGGAAACCTAGACTTAGGAAAGGTTTGACCCTACTTGGAAGGTTTAGGAGATTAGGAAAGGTTGGATTTAGGAAATGTTTGAATTAGGAAAAGTCCGATTTAGGAAAGTTTCGAATTGGGAAAGTTTCATTTTTGGAAAGTTTTCGAATTAGAAAAGTTTTGAATTTAGGAAAGTTTTAGGTTTAGGAAAGTTTTGAATTTAAGAAAGTTTGGAAATTGGAAAGTTTCGTTTTAGGAAAGGTTTGAAAAAGGAAAGTTTTCAATTTAGGAAATGTTTGAATTAAGAAAGTTTCAACTTAAGAAAGTCATAAATTAAGAAAGTTTTGAGTTTAGAAAAGTCTTAGATTTGAAAAGATTTTAAAGTTTTGGAAAGTTTAGAATTTGGAAAGATTTAGGTTTAGAAAGATTTAACTTAAGAAAGTTTTGAACTTAGAAAGTTTTGAATTTAGAAAGATTTGAAATTTAGAAAGTTTAAGATTTAGAAAGTTTTAGAATTTTTAGAAAATCTTGAGACTAGGAAAGTTTTGAGTTTAGGAAGAGTTTGAAAACTGAGGTTTGAAAAGTTAAGGTTTAGAAAAGGGTTGAATTAGGAAAGATTTGAAAATTGAGTCTTAAAATTTAGGAAAGATTTTTATGTTTAAGTTTTGGAAACTTAAGATTTAGGAAAGTAGAAGTTTAGGAAGGATTTGAATTAGAAAAGAATTTGATTTTGAAACTTAAGGAAAGGTTTAAAGTTTAGGTTTAGGAAACTTATGGTTTAGGAAGGAATTGAATTAGGAAAGAATTGGATTAGGAAGAGATTGGATTTGGTTTCTAAAAGAAAAGATTTGATTTTGTTTCAAAAAACGGAGGACGGGATCTTGTTTCCTAAACAGGGAGATTGGATTTGGTTTCCTAAAGCGAAGATAGGATTTGGAAAGGGAGATTTTAGAAACCCTAGATTTAGAAAATTATAGTTTTGACATAGAAAATAGGTTTTGGAAACATGTATAGTTTTGATGTAGAAAACAAAAAATTTTGGAAACCTAGGTTTGGAGCAAAGTTTGAAAAGCATGTTTTTGGAAAGAAAACTAGGGTTTCCTAATTGTGGGCTCTAAGGCTTGACTTGGGCTCTAAGGAAAGAGTTTTTGGAAAGTACGTTTTTGGAAATAAAGGTTTTCTAGAAGGGAATCCTAGGGAGGAACTTTTGGAAAGTGAATTTGAATAGGGAGTTTTTGGAAAAAGATTTTAAAGAGAAGGAGTTTTTGGAAAGCGCGTTTTTTGGAAACAAGTTTTAGAAGGAAAACCCTAGAGAAGAGTTTCTAGAAGGAAGATTTTGGGAAGAGAGTTTTTAGAAAGATCTTTAGGGAGTGTTTTTGGAAAGTGGATTTTGAAAAGAGCGTTTTGGAAAGGAGTTGAAAAATGAGGTTTTGAAAAATAGATTTTGGAAGGGAGTTTTTGAAAACAATTTTGGAAAGAAGAGCTTTGGAAAAGTATGTTGAAAAAGAGATTGTTAGGAAGAGATTTTTGAAGAGAGAGTTTTTTGGAAAGTATGAAAACGTCTCACTTTCCTAAAGCGATTCTAACCATAAGAGGGCTAGAACCACTTTAGGAAAGCGGTTTTGAAAATATAGACCAAAAGGTCACTTTTAATATGACACTTTCCTAAAGCAACCCTAGCCATGGAAAGGCTAGAATCACCCTAGAATTGTGGTTTTGAAAACAAGTTTTTGAAAAAGAGATTTTGATGCAATTTTGAAAAACAAGTTTGAAAACAGTTTTGAAAACAACTTTGAAAACGAATTTTGGAAGATGCAAGATTATGATATGCACAATGCAATTTGGGGTCGTGAACATACAAGGTTAAAGCTTCACCACATAATCAAGGGGGCCGGACCCACGTGGTCTTTGGTTAGACTAGAAGAAAGCCCCTGACACAGTGACTCTCCAATAGCCCAATCCTACACATGGACCGGGAATCACATTGTTTCAAGCATGCAAAGAAAGGGGGGGAAAGAGATAGGGATTAAAATAGAGAAAACCCAAGTGGGTTAAGAGAGAGAAGAGAGAGGGGGGAAGTACAGAAAATTAAACAGAAAGCCTACCGTATGTCTTCTTTATTTTGCGTGCCGCGCTGTCTTCGGTCTTCGGTCTTCGGTCTTCGTCTTAATCTTCACCTTCAGTCTTTAAGAGTTGTCTTCAAACTTTGGATGGCAGCTCTTCAAGTCTTCAAAGGATGGTTGAAGGCTAGTGTATGAGTGTATGGGGGTGTGTATGAGTGTATAGGAGGCTAGGGCTTGTGTATAGTGGCTAGGGTTTGGGAAAACCTAGGGAGGCTAGGGTTTTGGAGGTGCTCGAGCTCTGTATATCGAAGTATAGGGTTTTTAGGTTAATTTTGCAGACCCCTTTCACATTGAACGAGGCTCTGTATTTATAGAGGGAGGACAAACCTGGCGCCTGTTGCAGTGGCGCCAGGGTAAACTTTACACTGGCGCCACTAGGAGTGGCGCCAGGCCATTTTCTGGCTTGGCGCCACTACTAGTGGCGCCAGCCAATTAGGAAAGGTTTAAGGTCAGCAAGCAACATATCTTTGACTAGATTTGGGCGCCTGTACTAGTGACTTCCATGCAACTTTTAGCCTGGCTTCACTAGGAGTGACTCCGGAAAGTCCGAGAATAATTTGAAGGAGTCGGGAATGACCCGGAAGGCTGGAAAGGAGCAGGAACACTTAAAATAGTGTCCTGGAGGTATTTGACTTGAAAAATGAAGACAAAATGTGTCGAAAAATTTGACTGGGCCTTTAGGGGCAAAACGGTCAATCGGACCGGGAAACTGCCGGGACAGACTCGGATTGTCCCGGAAGAAGACTTGGGATCTGGAAACATTATTTAGAATGTTCCCAAAGGTTGCCGGTTTGATTCCCAGAGCCGGCGTGGTCGGAAAAGGAGACCGGCCCACCAGGGGCAAAACAGTCATTTTGTACTGGGTTTGCCGGAACTGACTCGGAATGGTCCGGAAAGGTAAAGGAAGGTCGAGAACACTATAAAAAGTATTCTCAGGACATTACCGGTTTGATACCCAGAGCCGGTGTGGTTGAAGAAGGAGACCGGCCCTCTAGGGGCAAAATGGTCAGTTTGTACCGGGTTAGCCGGAACTGACTCAGAATGATCCGGAAAGGTAAAGGAAGATTGAGAATACTATAAAAAGTAGTCTCAGGGGGTTACCAGTTTGATACCCAGAGCCGGTGTGGTTCCCGGGGCATTCGGATGTTGAGGGGCAAAATGGTCATCTTGACTGAAAAGTCTCGGAAAAGGTCCTAAGGGTAGTCTGGTCATTTTTCACCGAAGTGAGCTAACAGACACGGGTGTTGACTTGGGTCTTGAGTGTTTCCGCCACTCTAATAGTGTTAGTATTTCCGCTACTCGGACGGGGTTGAGTATTTCCGTTACTCGGACGGGGTTAAGTATTTCCGCTACTCTAACGGCTCTGTGAGTATTTCCGCTACTCTAACGGTTCTGTGAGTATTTCCGCTACTCTAACGGTTCTGTGAGTAGTTTTGCTACTCGGACCGTCTCGAGGAATAAACTGTCTCGAAAGAGGGATTGGAAAGGGGTCTTACCGTCTCCGAAGAGACGTGCCTGGATTGGAACCGTCTCGAGGAATAAACTGTCTCGAGAGAGGGATTGGAAAGGGGTCTTACCGTCTCCGAAGAGACGTGCCTGAATTGTGAGTGCTTTCGCCACTCTAGCGATTTTGTGAGTACTTCCGCCACTCTAACGGTTTTATGAGTAGTTTTGCTACTCGGACCGTCTCGAGGAATAAACTGTCTCGAGAGAGGGATTGGAATTGAAATAAGAAAAGACAATGCCCCTAAGGGCATTTTGGTCATTTTGCCTCTATTTGGGCCTAACAGGCCCGCGAAGCGATGGAAAGACGGAATTTGGACCTAGAGAATTGGTTTTGATTGGAAATATGCCTAAAATGACTTGAAAACAAGTCTGGACGAAGTGTAGACTGTTGAGCGGTCAAAAATGGGGTGCTTACAGCTGCCCCTCTTTTTTTGTCTTTGCTTGTCAAAGACAAAAAATGATAAGAGTAAAAGTCACATGTTGTCCGCGAGGCAGTCGGAGGGACGGATATTGAAAACCTTTCGACAACGGGGGTCAAAAACGGATAACGGGCCAAAAAGGCCTTTGAAAACGAGTTTTGATGGGAAAAAGGGCAAAACTGCCCAGAATTTATAACTGGCACCACTACTAGTGGCGCCTTTGGCAGAAAAGCACTGGCGCCTCTGCTAGTGGCGCTAGACTTAAGGTTAAAACTAGAAAATTTCTGGTTCGAAGAGTTACGGGATTTGAAGAGTCTTTTGCAAATTTGTGAGGCATTACGAGGAAATCGTCTTGGACATTGAAAGAGCACTCCTTGGGGGCCACGGGTGATTACCGGAGGGAGTCCACGTCGCCGAAAAAGTTGCCGGAAGTAAAGATTTCGCCGGAGAACTTCCAAACGGTGAGTTTTCAAATTTTGTTGATTTTGATGTGTAGAACTTCGTTTGAATCATGTGAATAGTGAAAATTAATGCTTTGATATGTTTTGAACACTTTGATGATGTTGTTTTTGCATTTTGATGGTTATTTGATTGAATTGGAATGATTTTTCATGATTATGCGAAGAGGGCTTTCTGCAGGTCTAGAGGATTTGTTCCTACAGGCATGGGTATTGGGTTTTTTGGCTGTGTTTTTGTGCAATGTGCCTTAGAAAAATGTGTTTAACAACTGTATGAAGTTTCGTGATTTTTTGAAAACTCGGTGAATTTTTGATTTTTTGAAAACTCGGTGAATTTTTGATTTTTTGAAAAATAAAAAAATATTTAGAAAATTAGAAAAAATTAGAAGATTCAAGAAATGGGATCGGAATTGGACCGGATGGCGTGTAGAGTATGTCTATCCATTTAGTATCATTTTGAAAGGGTGGACTGACCAATTTGAGGGATTTTAAACTTTCCCAAAACGTGCTTGGAAGCCTAAGGGGCAGGTTTGGTCATTTTTCACCGAGTCAAGCTAGCCGGCACCGGTGTTGACCTAGGTGTTAGTTCCCGAGACCGCCCGGTCTCAAAAAACTACCTGTGCGATGTTGGTCTACGAGACCACCCGGTCTCAAAGAGCTACCTGTAGGGTGGTGTTGGTTCCTGGAAACGTATAGTCCCAAAAAGCTACCTGTGAGGGTGGTGTTGGTCTTTGAGAACGCCTGGTCTCAGAGAACTACCGAAGGATGGACATTCTACATTGGCGGACTAGCAGGCGCCAAAAGTGAACCGTCTAGAATTTGATGAGGTGTTGGTCCCTGAGATCGCCCGATCTTGGGAAGCTACCTGGATGGCTTTGGTTTTTGAGACCGCCTGGTCTTGGAAAGCTGCTTGGAATGATGTTTATGGCTTTATTTGGGCTCAGTAGGCCCGGGAAGCGGCTAGTTGACTGGATTTGTGTTTGAAAGGCTCATCTTGAGCTTGCATGCATTGTGATTATTTGAGAATTAGATCCAGTCGGGCCGGAGATTGCTGAGCGGGCAAAAATTGGGTACTTGCAGTTGACCCTCTTTTTTTGTCTTTGCTTGTTGAAGGTAGAAAAATAACGAAGTAAGAATCCCTTTTTGGTCACGAGGAGATCGGAAGGACGGCATATCAGTAAGTTTTAAATGTTTCGGGACCCCCTGTGGGTTGTCGGTGGAAGGTTTTGAGGTTCAAAAAACTTTGCGCTTTGAAAGCTCCAATTGGGACTTGAGTTGCCGGTTCTGCCAAAATTTGGTTCAGAGCACCTAATCCTTGGAAATTGTTTTTGGAAGTTGATTTCTGGCTTTTGAAAGCACGAAAAACGAGTTCGAACTCTCAGGGGTTTGAAAACTGATTTTAGAGGGAACCTAAACAGTCGAGGGCATGTGTTATATGCGCCTGACTTATTTGGACCCTGGCGCATGTAGCACATGCGCTAGTTGGAATTTCTGTCTGGCGCATTAGCTGCATATGCCAACCCGTGGGTATTAAAACAGAGCAGGTCGCGTTTTCCAGTGCGTATTTTCTAAGTTTGAGAGTGGTTTAAGGGTTGACCTGAAGAATTTTCGAGGGGTTTTTATCAAGGATCACTAAAGGAGTGTCGTGGGACATCATGTGATTGTTGAAAGTCGTCATTGTCGTTAGATTCTTGCCAGAAAGCTTGGTTTTCACCAAAGAATTCAAAAGTTGGTTTTCTAGAAATTTCTTTGATTTCGATGCGTATGTTTCCATTTTTTGCGTATGATCAGTGCGGTCCTATGTTTTTGGACATTTACAATGCAATGGTCGAATTGTTTTCGTGATTTGGCGGAGATTTGGGTGTGTTTTTGCATGTTTGTGAAATGAGGTTTCCAGCGGGACTCAAAAAATTGACCCTACAGGATTGGGTATCGTGCTTTTATATGTGATTTTTGTACTAGGAACCTTAGAAAATTGTGAAGAACAACCGTATGAAGTTTCGTAATTTTCTGAAAAATTTTGAATTTTTGAAAATTATGAATAATAAGAAAAATTGAGAAAAATTAGAAAACAAATCTTGTGGAAGGTTGAAAAATGATAGAATATTTTTGAAAAATTGTGGTGACATTCTCAAATGTTTTAGAAATTTTCACAAAATTTTCGAAAATATTGATGAAATCGAAAAATTTGGAAAGGCTGGAAAACTGGTTTAAAAATTGTTTTTGAGAATAGGACGTGTGTTTTGGAGGAAGGGGTTGTTTTGAATGGTGTGGTTGAAGGTTTGAGATGTTTCGGATTGTGTTTGTGACTTGTTGAATTTCGGGGTGGTGACTTTTTAAGGCAAAACCCTGCTGAAATTTTCAAAAATTTTAACATCTAACTTTAAAACCTTTCGGAAAAGCAATTCTTGTTGAGAATGGGACTTTTGAAGGGGAAAGCCTGGAGAAACCGAAATTTTAAGAATTTTTCAGGAGCAGGGTTTTTGGAGAAAACCCAAGAAACCAGCTTTCAAATTTAGAAATAGGACTTTTAAAGCGAAAGCCCAAAAAATCGATTTGAAATTTTGAAGTAGGATTTTTTTAAAAAGAAAGGTCCAAAAAACCGTTTAAAAAACATTTAAAAACTAGGCTTTTGAGGAGAAAGGCCCGGGAAATCGGTCTTGAATTTTAGGAACATGGCTTTTGAGGGGAAAGCCTGAGAAACCATTGGAATCTTGAAATGGACTTTTTGAGGAGAAAGCTCGAAAATCGCCAGAAAATCTTTGAATCAGGGCTTTTGAAGGAGGAAAGCCTGAGAAACCGTTTGTGAAAAAACATTGGAACGGGGCTTTTGAAGGGGAAAGCCCGGGAAATCGGTGAAAATTTTGAGATGAAACTTTCTGAGAAAAAAGCTTGCAAAACCGTTGGAAAGTCTTGAAATAGGGCTTTTGAAGGAGACAGCCCGGAAATCACTTTGAAAATTAGAAACAGGGCTTTTGAGGGGAAAGTCCAAGAAACCGGTTTGGAATTTTGAAACCAAACTTTTGAGACAAAAGCTTGAAAGACCATTAGAAAATATTTAGACACAGGGATTTTGAGGAGAAAGCCCAGAAGACCGGCTTGAAATTTTGGAGTGGGACTTTTTGAGAAAAAAAGCT
Source organism: Euryodendron excelsum (assembly GCA_033060915.1). NCBI lineage: Eukaryota > Viridiplantae > Streptophyta > Magnoliopsida > Ericales > Pentaphylacaceae > Euryodendron > Euryodendron excelsum. The sequence goes on from CM065396.1 coordinate 15,460,592, forward strand.
GGGAAAACTATTAGAAAACCTTTAGAAACAGGGCTCTTGAGGAGAAAGCCTAGGAAACCGGTTGAAATTTTGAAATGCAACTTTTGAGGAAAAAGTTCAAAAAACCATTAGAAAGCCTTTAGGTATAGGGCTTTTGAGGAGAAAGCCCGAGAAAGTAATTTGAAATTTAGAAGTGAGACTTTTTGCAGAAAAAGCTCTGAAAACCGGTTATAAAGCATTTATAAATAGGACTTTTGAGGAGAAAACCCGAGAAATCGGTTCAAAATTTAGAAACCAAACTTTTTGAGGAAAAAGCTTGAAAAACCATTATAGAACTCTGGAATAGGACTTTTGAAGGAGAAAGCCCAAGAAACTGGTGAAAATTTGGAAACCAAAATTTTTTGATAAAAAAGTTTGAAAAACCGCTGAAAATTTTGAAATAGGAATAGATAGGACCTTAGCCCGTCTTTCTTCTCCCCCCCCCCCCTCCCTCTTTTTTTTTTTTCTCTTTTTCTTTCTTCTTTCCTTTTCTTTTCTTTTTTTTGTTTTCCTTGTTCTCTTCTTCTTTTCTTTTTTTTTTTCGTGTTGTTGTTTTTTTTTTTCTCTGCCATGATGACATATCTATCTCTTTGCTGTTTATGTATATTCAATGACTGATCAAGTTTTGCACGTTGTCATTCTTTCAGAATGTCGGAGGATGGTGGTGACGGTCCTGACAGGAGGCGCCACAAATAGAGCTCGAGGAGGGCGGCAGCAGTCGGGGTAGCTCAGCCAGGGGTAGTAGCAGGAACGGTTCTGCTTGAGGACGTAGCAGGAGGGGCTCCACTTAAGGGGGTAGTAGGGGTGGTCCTGCTCAGAGTGGCGGCAGGGCCGGTTTCGCTCGGGGTGGCCACAGTGGGTCCTAATGATCTTCGAGCAGGATAGCTTCTAGTGGCAGTTCTGCAATGGGGTAGCCTTCGGTTGCTCCTGATGAAGGAGTTGAGGATGTTATTGATTTATTTGTGGATTCGCAGACGGGGTACAGTATGGCATCCGTACGAGATAGGCGAATAGATACTTCCTTTACAGACGACCAGCTAGCGATTCTTGATGTCCCCCTGCTACGAGACTTGGCATTCCACTCGAGCCTGTACTCATGCTACAGCCAGTTGCTATCATCTACTCATAGTTCTTTCAGAGGGGCCAGTATTTCGGCCTTGAGGGCCATGTAGGCATCAGCTCCATCCTATCAGTACTTCTTGCACCGGATCGATTTTGGTGCCTTTATGACTCTGCAGACAGATAGGCTTGACCACGGAATAGCAGTTGCGCTGTTGGAGCAGTGGTTCAGGGAGACCGGGACTGTGCACTAAGTAGGCTTCGAGCTGGGACCTACTTCCGTTAACTGGGCCATGATTACCGGGCTGTCCTTCGGAGGCGTTCCGATTTCTTTACGAGACGTACCTCTGGAGGAGGTTCGTCTTCTCTTAGGATTGCCAGGGATTGAAGGCTCGAGTTTCTCAGCTTCACTCTTATGTCCGACAGAGACAGCGTTTGCTCTCGAGCCCTCTCTAGCCGACCAGGTCATCATGAAGCGTCGGTTGGTACTATACGTCATCTTTAGTTGCTTTTACAACAATAATAAGTCGACGGTTCCTTTATCTCTGGTGAGCCTAGTAGCAGACTTGGATATGCTAGACTATGTGGATTGGGGTGCCTTCACCTTTGCCAGCTTCTTACGAGGGATGAGAGTGAGGACATCCGGGGCTTGGGGGAGTTTGACGAGTTTTTGGCCGTTTTTGATATGGTGGAGTTATGAGTATCTGCCCGTCCGCCGACCAGAGGTGTTAGTTAGGAATGCCTTCCCGTAGGCCACGAGGTGGGCCAGACAGGAGGTGGCTTAGTGGTCTTTGCTTACAGATTTTGTAGCCCTTCGGGCTAACTTGGAGCTGCTGAGACCCCGAGACGTGACTTGGACACCTTACCACTGATCTTCTCAGTATGCTGGTATGAGGGATGTCATTCTCTTGTCCAAGTCGCAGGTTACTTTCCGAGGCCCTGTTTCATAGGAGACTTATTTGGGGGAGCGCCACTGGCAGCAGCTTCATACTGACTTCCGTGCAGCCATGGATCCTCCTCAGTACATGTTTGGATTTTATTGGGTCAGGGTGGAGATCCCTTATATAGTCAGAGTTCCTGGTGAGCGCTTCCTTCTTCCGCCAGATATAGACAACGAGGCTCATTTCAGGGTGAGGTCCATTGGTGCTTTTACTCAGCTGGACCTATTAGTTGGAGGGTAGGTGGCTGGTCATGAGGTGGTGGAGCTATGGCGCCGAGCTTAAGGCTTCGTTTCCGAGGAGTATCTAGCAGCTTGCTAGGCACGAGATTAGCACCGTGCTGAGGTGGAGGCCCTGACTGCTCGCATATCTCTGATGGAGGCCCGCTGGGTTTGCTATTTATGATTTTATTATTTTTATGTCCTTTGTGCATCTTTTGTGTTCTAATGCTAGCCCTTCTTTTTTGTCTTTTTCTTTGGTCAGGGTCCTTATGACACGGGAGCCTCCTCCAGCCAGCCTTCCCCGTATGTGCCGGACCTAGGTGATTTTGACTTGGACGACGACCCTGCTCCTTGAGGCGCCTCCTTCCACCTGCGGACATAGTTGTAGTTTGGTTAGACTGACTGTATTATATAAGTTTTTGAGGCCGTGTGTTGGCCCTTATGGATGATGACTGTATGATGATCATATGTACATTATTTCTATTATCTTTTCGTTTCTTTACATGCGATGATGATGATTTTTTTCTTCTAGTTTCATTTTGCATGCATGTATGTGGATATATGATGGATATGAATACGAACACAGGAGTACAGAAATCATGATACACGTAAGAAATGGTGGATATGTGCAAGCTTTAAGTAGATGTGAAACAGGTGGGTGTATTGTCGCACACGTCCACACCAAGCATACAAGTATATACAACTTTATGAAGACGGGTCTAATGGTATGTTTCAATTTTCTGAGTGTTCACCGGGAACTGTCATTTCGACCCTTTGGCTTCCCCCTTGAAGATTCCCTTCTCTTGTTATGTCCTTTTCTTGCCATGATGGGATAATAGTTGCCCCATTTCTAGAGCTTCCACTTTCTGATCTGACTCACCTTTCTCTTATATGAGAAACTATCACTCACTCGGCCTTTTCCTCGGGAACCTTATATTTGAATTGGTAGACTATCCAGGTGACAACTGAGGTAGCCTTTAGCAAATGAGCGAGCAATTTCCATCCTCAATCCGAGAAGGCTTTACTTTGGACCGTAATATGGGCTAGGTTGAGGGTGAGGAATGACGGGGTATTCAGGCTCAAACGATTTCTCTCTTATTTTATTTTATTTTTTATGGGGGTGATAATAACCAGAACCACCTAGAGTAAGCTTTTGCTGCTTTGTTCACTTTTCTTTTTCGGATGTCGCCATTTTCTTTTGAACTTATTTAGACTTAAGCAATCTTCCCCGATCTGAGGGGACTTTTTATGGGTTGTAATGTGGCCAGGTTGCGGGTTTTTGAAAGAAAGGATATTGAAAGCTCAAAGTGTTATGTTATTTCTGGGGTTTACCGGTGATCGCCTTTTTAGATCTTGTTTGTTTTTTTCTTTTGGGTATTGCATTGCTTCCTTCCTCTTTTGATGTATGAGGAAGCTTTCTTTCTCTCCGTGCTCCCTTTCATCACTTTCCTTTCCAAATTTACATTCACCCATTGTGGGTGGTGATCACCAGAATGGGTTGGCTGAAGAGACATGATTTGGCTCAAAAGAGGTTTTTCAAGGGAAATTCTTTAAACTGTATGGTAGAAGAACAGATAGCCCCTCTTTCTTTCAGATAAGATTGCTTAGTCTATGAAGTTCAGTTTTAGAGTTTTGACGTCATCCTTTGAAGCAAGCAGGCGTTAACTTACTTGTTCTGTTACTCGTACTTACCCCAGTGTGGGGGGGGGGGGGGGGGGTGTGGTTCCTGGTTAGGGTGTTTGAATGAACATCATTTACGGCTCGAATGGGCTGACCAAGGGAATTACTTTGCTATTCCAGGGATTTTGAAATGATGGCTTCTCTTCCTTTCGAGGGTCTAACTGCCGACTACTTTGCCATGGCATCCTTCGAAGGGCACCATTTTGTGATACGCTCTCTCTTTTTCCTTTCGCTATCTTCTCTTTGGATCAGAAATGGTCCCCATAGATGAGGGTGCACGTACTATCTTTCCTTTCAAGTTAAGGTATAACAATAAGAAGGAAAATTTCTAACAAAAAGCAAGTGCCAAAGATGATAAATGCAAACTTCAACTTCTTTCATTTCAAAGGCTTTGGGTACATAATGAGCTCTTAATTAACAAAAGATAAAAGTAGAGTTGACAAAACAAGACTAACAGGAATGTAAAAGGCAAAGTTTGGTAGAAGAACATCCCTTTGATAATCACTTCTTCAGGTGGGCTTTGGAACCACGCCTGCCTCCTTCATGCTCCACCTACCGATTTCTTATTGTATTGGACAAATTGATGCATCGGCTGCGAAGTGGCAGAGATGGGCAGTCATAGTGCAGTCAGGGCCTGCTCCTTTTCCTTCCTCTTCTCCAGTGGGGTCATTGAAGTTGTGCATTCCATATTGGGACCCTTGCTGGCCTCCTTTTGGTTGGACGGTTTTCTCTTGCTCAGCTTCTTGGGGTTTCGCGCCCAGACTTTCTTTTGCAACCTGCGTCGACTTTTCCTTGGCTCTTTCTTTTTCAGCTTCCTCTTTGTCAATTTTAGCAAACAGGCTATCCAAATCGCCTTCACTGAATTCGAATGGTGGGTTCGATAATTTTGGCTCATAGATGCCCCAACTCATATCCTCATAATCGAAAAGTTCTTCTTTTAGGCGGGCCTCAGCTTCAGCATATCTAGGGTGTAGGAACTCCTCTCCCCAGCCATCTACAGGTGTCGTGTCAGTGGAAATGTTTGCAATAGGTTCATCCACGGCCTAGTCAAAAGGATCTTGCTCACCGCTTGCATTGTAGAGATAGATAGGGCATGGTGGTAGTTCTTCCTCCCAGTCGCTTTCTTCCTCAGTGTCTGACTCGCCCTCGAAGTACTCTACAGTTATGATGCCATCCAGATCTACCTCATCTTGACGGCATGGTCTGGCAAGGGATTTGCTGTGACATTGGGAATGAGGGCCGGTTTTCCTTCTTGGGTGTTGATGACCTTGTTGTCAATGAGGTCTTGGATCTTATGCTTCAAAGAGAAACAAGATTTTGTGTCATGCCCCTGCCCCCCAGAATGGTACTCGCAGGTAAAGGCAGGGTTGAAAGTTAGCGGTAATGGGCTTGGCAATGGTTGCGGGGGAATAGGGTTTATGTGCTTGGCCTTGAGGAGCTCATGATAGGCCTCTGTCTGGGTGCATGCTAATCGTGTGAACTCCCAGTTCCGTAGGTTGTTTTTGTTAGGGTTGAGGTATGGTCAGGCTACAACAGGTTCAGTTATGGGTGCTTGGGCATTAGCAATGGGGATGTTGATGATGGGAGCAGGCGATGGCGGTCTAGCTTGATATTGGGGGTAGTATGGCTACTGTTGTGTAGGCAGGATGACAGATACCTCTCCTTCTTTCTTGCCGGTACCCCGAGTAGTTGCTACTTTCTTGGCCACATTTGCGAATCCCTCATTTATTTTAGCATAGGGGTCCACGATTCTGCCAATTTTCAACCCATTTTTGATCATTTCCCCTTGCATTATCAGCTCAGAAAAGCTTTTCCCGATGCTCAGGCACAGGCGCTCATAGTACAGACCTTGGAAGGTGTTTACAAACAGCTGCACATACTCTTTTTCTAGCAGCGGGGGGTTGACTTAAGCGTCTGCCTCCCTCCATCTCAAAGCATAATTCTTGAAGCTTTCTTTCTCACCTTGAGTCATCATTAGCAGGGCACATCGGTCCATGGTTAGATCACTGTTGTGGCTGTATTGGGACCTGAAGGCTGAGACCAATTCGTTCCAATTTGTTATCTTCCTTAAATCTAAACGGGCGAACCATTGCAGTGTGGGCCCAGTCAAGCTATGTTAGAATAGTTGCATCAGGAGTTTGGGGTCATTCCCATGACCGCTTAATGCTCCAGCGTATAACCTCAGGTGAGCCACAGGATCCCCACTTCCCTCATACTTTTGAAAATCGGGCATCTTGAATTTGGGCAGCCTTGGGTGGTCAGGGAAGAAACAGAGTTCATCATAGGATATCCCACTGAAGGTGTTATGACCTTGTAGGCTGCGCAGGGACTCTTCTAAGCCTTGTATCTTAAGATCGAAAGGGTCCGGGTGGGCCTTCCTTCTTCAATGTGGCAGTTAGTAAGATGGTTTCAAGGTTGTCCTCTTCTCCTTCCTCAATGTGCACCACTTTGGGGAGTTCTTTTTTTTTCCCTACATTGTCAATTCGTAGGACAACCTTCAGCAGGATAGTTTTAGTTTCTGTGGGGTGTGATGTTGAAGCCAATGGGTTCACTACAGGTCCTTTGAAGGCCATTAGATGCATGAGCTTGAACATCTCGTCTATCTTCACCTTCATCTCATTTACTTCTTCCCGTGTCACTGAGTTGTTCTGTTGATCGGGAGTGTTGCCTTCACTTGACATTTGCGCTGCTCGTTGTCGGGTAAGGACTAGTGTTCGGAGGACAGGGGACACTCATATTCCTCTCTTTCCTTTTCTTGGAGAAGTGGTGACCTAAAATGCAAGTAGTCTCACCAAAAACTACTGCTAGTCTTTTGTTGAGACGAGGGAGGGAATAGAAAATAAAGAAAAACAAAACAAAAGGATTATATGTTAGGTTTTGGATTTGGAAAGATTTTATGCAATGCATGTCCTGAGGATGCCCCTGCCTTTTGAGGGGAACTAAGCATGATGCTTTGGCTTATGCCTGGAGATAGGAGATTACCCCTGCATGCAATACTATACCTGTGCTTGTTCATTCATTCATTCATACATTCATTCATTTGTCAACAAGAACAATTTTATTAAGATGAATTTTCTTTGATACATGGAATTACTCAAAAATACATCAAAATGCGGAGGGGAAACATTTTCCTTGGGACTTCTGCCTATTTTATATTTACATCATAGAATCCTAAACTACTCTTGAGTCTTCGGATTAGCCTTCTTGAACAGAAGTTGGTAAGAAACCTTGATTTGAATTAGCCCTTTGTCTTCTTGGCAACCCTATCTCTATGAGCAGGGAGGGATTATGGCCCCTCTTTATGAGATGATTTTGAAGATTTTGAAGCATGCCATGAATCCTTAGGGTCTTTTAGTACCCTTAGGAGTTTTGGGTTGGTTTAATTTGAGCGAGAAGGTCTTTGGGCATCTCTCTGGGGATTGATTAGATGCATGAAGGTGCAATAACTTGAGTTACTTTGGGAACTCTTGTCATGACATGAATTCCCATGCATAAAGAGTTATGAAACGGCAGGAATTAAATAGCATAATAGCATGGATTAATCAAAATCTATAAGGGAAAATAAAGCAGTCGCCCTTTCCTCCTTGACACGCGTGTTCTAAATCTGGCGGAGGTTTAGTTATGCATGGGGTGCTATATGAGCATGAGGGTGGGGGTTTGCTAATACTAACTAAAAAGCTCGGTTCCCGAACCTTCAAACCTCCGGCATCCACCCTCAAAAGGGCGAACTCCATCTTTAGTTGGTGGTTCGAGCAGGGGAACTATCAAGAAATCGTAGACTAAGAAACTGACACAGCATCCGCCCACAGTTAATATATTGTTCCCCTTTTTATCTAGAAGGGTAATAACCAGGTAATATATGCAGTACGCAAATGCAAGTGAGCGCACCAAGTGTGTGTGGAATTTTTGAAAATGGAGAAAAGAACCCAACAACACATGTCACATCCTGTTCATTCATCATATTCATGACAATAAGCAAAACATGAAATAAAATGTGAATAGAAGGTCCACCTACAAAAGAAAAATGCAAAGAGTTAGTAACTTTTCAAAAAACTCAATGCAAGGTAAAATGGATGACTAATGTGAGAGCATGAATGTAAGCAATGAATGCAAGTGATGACACTTATTTGAAAATCGCTTCAAAAACTAAGATTTGCTTTGGAAACTTTGAAAAGTGGACAAAACTGGGCAAAGTAACCAGAGATTCTGAGTGAGTGATGGGTGAAGAAATATGTTAATGGCCTAACTCTCTAAGCTGTCCCTAGTGGAGTCGCCAGCTGTCGCGCCCCGATTTTTGGGTCCGAAGTCCTTTCGGCTCGGAGACAAAAAACACGGAACTCTGTCACTAGAACTCGTCCTCTTAGAAGGATAAGTGCGACTAGGTTTAATTAAAGATTGGTTTGATTAAGGGCTTTGTAGAAAAATAGGAGTCGCCACCAAACTTGATTAAGGTAAGTTAGGACACCTAAAACTAAGTGTTAATCCGAAGATTAAACCTAGGGTTTTTGGAAAAGATTTTTGAAAACTCCCTCAAGAAAGGGTTATTAAGGAAATAGGTTGTTTGGCAACCTTTGGAAAGATTTAAGCCCTTTTGGAAAATAACTCCATTTTGGTCCTTCGAAAACAGAAATTTATGGTCCGGGGGTTGGTTACATGTAAGGAAGATATCCTAAGATCATCACCCTACCCCACCCTTTTGGTATCTACATGTCTAATCACCCTTTTGTTCACTCACTAGAATAACCGGTTACCATTATCTATTTAATATCCACTTTAGAATTAAAAAAAAAAGGGGTTTAATCATCACTTTTCGGATGAATGATGCGTGATGCAAATGTTTGAAAACATAGGAGTTTGAAGGGGTTTGAGATGGAAACTTTGAATTGATAGAAACTTTTGAAAAATGGACTGGAGTTGAAGTGAAAGTTATGACCGTACCATTTTAGGTTGCCTATGTATCTCATTTGGCGAGAATCAAGTCTTTCGTAGTTTGGGTAAGAGCCCAATGAAAAATAGGTGCATTAGGGCCTTTGAAAAGTTTTAAACACACTTTGAGGTCTTTGGAAAGATTTGAAGACACTTTGAGGTCTTTGGAAGAAGAGGACTTGGGAGTTTTGATTTGAAATCGAGCAGTGGAGTGTGTTGAAACAGAACTTCAGATCCTTTGAACGGGGGTTTTGAAATGTCTTTAGAATAACTCAAGGGAGCTTTGGAAATAGTTTGAGATAACTCAAGGAAGTTTTAAAATGTCTTGAAGTCTTATTTGGAAACTTAGGAGGTAAGACTTTGGAATGTTAAAAAGTTTTCGAACGTGGTTTTTGAATGCGCCTAGGACTTTGGAATTCTAATATGGGCAACCTTGGAAGTTATTCTTGATATATCACCTTCCATTGGAATCCCTAACCATGAGAAGGATAGGGACACCTTAGGGTTATGAATTCTTGAAAGCATCTTTAGAAATATTTTGAAGATGGAGTGTAGGGATATTTGAAAAGGTTATGGAGTTGGTTTTTGAAATCTCAAGAGAGTAGGAGGTTTTTAAAAAATGGGGTGTGAGAATCATTTTAAATAGGGAGAACCTTTAAAAGAGGTTCATGAGTTGGAACCTTGAAGTACACTAACCTAAGTTGGGTTGGCTCAAGGTTAGGGGTGATCTAAGGTTAACTAACTCGTGTTAGGTTAACCTAGGGTTAAAGTGACCTAGGGTTAATTAACTTGGATTTGGTTAACCTAAGGTTAGACAACTAGGGTCAAGTTAACCTAGGGTTAGATAACTAGGGTCAAATTAACTTAGAGTTGGACAACTAGGGTAAAGTTAACCTAGGGTTGGACAACTAGGGTCAAGTTAACCTAGGGTTGGATAACTAGGGTCAAGTTAACCTAGAGTTGGATAACTAGGGTCAAGTTAACTTAGGGTTGGATAACCAGGATCAAGTTAACCTAGAGTTGGATAACTAGGGTTAAGTTAACTTAGAGTTGGACAACTAGGATCAAGTTAACCTAGAGTTAAGTAGCTAGGGTCAAGTTAACCTAGGATTGGGTAACTAGGGTCAAGTTAACCTAGGGTTGAATTGGTGGATGGTTTTAAAAGGTGATTTTATGCATTTTGAAAAGAGTTTTGGAAAACAAATCTTGTTGTGCAAAAGACTTTAGTAGACAACCTTTTTGAAGATTATTTCTATGAAAATTTGACTCTAGTTGAGAGTATGATTTATATGGTTAGTGTTTAAAAACCATTCCAAGGAAGGTTTTCTTATGACCATTATCTTGACAAAAGTATGGAGTTCAAGAATCAACATGAAGATGAGAACCTTTGAAATACCATTTTTAATGTAAAGATGGAGAGAAAGAATTTTCGAAAGCCATTTTTGAGAAGGAGATTTTAAAAACCATTTTTAAAGTAAATCATTCCAACAAGTTAGGGTTCCCATGGCCAATGTGAAAGGAGACCACTCATGAGAGAGTTCTATGGAGCCATTCCAACCACTAATCTTGAGAGAATGGAAACCTTACAAATCAAAAAGTTTAAAAACCATTTGTGTGCAAGAGATGAAAGAAAAAGGACCCATTCTAACAATTTAGGGCTCCTATAGCCAATGTAAAAGGGAGACCACTCAAGAGAGGGTTTCATGGGGCCATTCTAACTACTAAACTTGAGTAAATAAAACCTAAGGAATTAGAGAGCTGGAAGACCATTTTTTTGCAAGTTGGAATGCAATGATGCAAAGAGTGTGAGTTAAGGATTAGTGGGGGATTTTCTAAGGCCTGACTTCTACGGTCTCATACTAAACTTTAAGGAGCCAACTCTTGGAACCATTTCGAAAAGAACATAGAGCTTGAAAGTGGCATAAAATAAGATGATGCAAGCTTGGTAGAACATGGTTATAAACATAGAAATGAAGCCAAGCATACAAACATGATCAAGATAGCAAAATGCAAGGGGGTCATGATTAAATACAAGGCTTTAGGCTACACCATATAATCAAGGGGCTCTTAGGTCATACCATCTTAAAGTAGGCTAGTGAGAGATCCTCTTACATGGTGGCTCCCACTAGCTTTCCTCTCGGTATGAACCAAGAGCCCTCTTGGCTCAAGCATGTGAGAAAGGGGGGTTGAAGATGGGGGTTAAAATAGGGAATAGCCTAAGTAGGCTAGGAGAGAGAAGAGAAGAGTGGAGAAAGACAAAAATGTAAAAGAGATACCACCTTTTGCCTTCAACACACTTGTAGTCTTCAATGGATGCCTTGACTTGAACTTGAATGACTTTAACAAGACTTGAGCGGCTGGAAGGGAGTGTTTAATGGTGTATAATCCTATGTAGGTGAAGTGTATAGGCTTGAGGGAGGTGGAATCTAGCCTAAGTATTGGAGGAGTGGAATGTGTATGGTGATTCGAGGTTCTAAAGTAGTTTCAGCAGAGCTTCGCATCAATTTTCGGAGTTGAAATATGCAAAGGGGGAGGCTGGTACTTATAGGCAAAGATTTTGGACACTGGCGTATGTAAGATATGCGCCTGTGTAAAATTTACACAGGCGCATATGCTACATGCGCAAGTACTATTCCAATAGCAGAATGCCACATAACACCCATTGACTAGCTAAAGCTCGACGGTTGATCAAAATTTGGTCAATATGATCAAAATCTAGGCGCATTTAGCATACGCTCCATCACTGGGAGTGTTCGTTTAAACTTTGTCTCAATAATTGAGCAAACCGGGAAGATTTCGGGAGAATCGGTTGCACCCACGATGTTCTCCTAGGGTTTCTCACGAACTTTCATGTTTTTGGGGAGTTGGAATGATGTTTGGAAGTGTGAGATATCGTCTCGGGAAATGTGCATAAAATGGCATTTCTGTGGAGCGTCTGTGATACGCTCCGTGGGGGTTTGAAAGTAGTTGTTTTCGTGTCGTGTGATTGAGGCCTTCGAGAAGCGATCTCTTCGATCGGACTGTACCGATGGAAAGTACTCTGAAAATAATTTTAGGAATTTCTTGATTTACGCATTTCTCAAGTCATTTGATGGGGCATAGCAATCAGGGGAATCGAAAGTGGCATTGTTCGAGCCGCACGATGGGGGCTTCGGGAAGCGATCTATCCGATCAAGCCATATCGATGGAAAGATTTGTGAACGAGCTTTCAGGAATTCCCTAGTTTGCGCATTTCTCAAGTCATTTGATGGTGCTTTATAACCGGGGAATTGGGAGAAAAGGCAATTTTGGCAGAGCGTTTGTCAGACGCTCCGGGGAACTTTTGTCCAATCGTGAGTGTTTAGCGTCGTGAGGTCTTCCTTAGGTTAGATAGGGGTGTGTGACAAGACCCAGCATTCCGTAACCTAGGACCGGTGCTCTTTTGGGGCATATTGGGGTCGTCAAGGGCAAAATGGTCATTTTGACCAGGTTTGGTTGGAAATGGTCAGGAATGAATTGGAGCGTCATGTTAAGTGTGTCGGGTTGTTCAGAGACGATCCCGGGAGGGTCTTTTACTATTCGATGGGATCTGTACGGTGTCGAGGTGCTCAGGGGTAAAATGGTCATTTTGACCTAGGTCAGCCGAAATGGGACCGAAATTGGACCGAATGGCAGGTAGAGTACGCCTATCCATTTAGTATTATTTTAGAAGGGTGGACTTATCGATTTGAGGGATTTTAAACTTTCCCAAAACGTGCCTGAAAGCCCAAGGGGCAGGTTTGGTCATTTTTTATCGAGTCGGGCTAGCAGGCACTAGTGTTGACCTAGGTGTTGGTTCCCGAGACCGCTCGATCTTAGAAAACTACCTGTATTGTGTTGGTCTCTTAGACCGCCCGGTCTCAGAGAGCTAGTTGTAGGGTGGTGTTTTTCCCTAGGAACGCCCGGTCCGAAAAGCTACGTATGAGGGTGGTGTTGGTATTTGAGAACTCTTGGTCTTAGAGAACTACTGAATGACGGACATTCTACATTTGCGGGATAGCAGGCACCAGAAGTGAACCGTCTGGAATTTAATGAGGTGTTGGTCCCCGAGATCGCCCGATCTCGGGAAGCTACCTGTATGGCTTTGGTTTTCGAGACCGCTCGGTCCCGAAAAGCTGCTTGGAATGATGTTTATGGTTTCATTTGGGGTCGGTGGGCCCAAGAAGCAACTAGTTGACTGGATTTGAATTTGAAAGGTTCGTCTCGAGCTTGCATGCATTGTGATTGTTTGAGAATTAGATCCGGTCAGGCCAAAGATTGCTGAGCAGGCAAAAATGGGGTAGTTACACAAGCTAAGGAATTCAGTGATGGATGTTATGCATAATGTTTTGAAAACTGGACCGTTGAGCGAACTAAAAAAGATGCTGGGTCACGGGTCACTGGTTCAACTGTCAGGTCAACCGTTATTGACCCGTGATGTCATAATTATGTCATTAATTTATTTATTAATAGTAATAAAAGGTATTTTATTTTTTTATACTAGTTTTGATACTTAAAATTTAAAATTTTGAAATTAAAACTTAAAATTTTGCCTTAAAAATTGAACTGGACGGTCCAATAACTGGTTTTAGTGACTAGGTTGCGGTTCAATTGCGATTTTTATTAGGTTTGACCGGATTTTGACCAAAACGAATTTAGAGGGTTGACCAAACCATTGCTTGGACCGGTTCCTGATTTTTTCGGTTCAATCGGCCAGTCCGATCCAAGTTTCAAAACATTGGTTATGCGTACGTGCAAGCTATGGAACAAGGAGAAGAGTTCCGAGTGAGGGAAAGCTAAGAGACAAAAAAGGGTAACGAAGATATATATATATATATATATATGTATGTACTGTGCTAATATGTGTCTTGAGGCATATCAAGGATTAATCAATACAATGAGTTTGTTATAAATTTAAAATTACAATAAAAACATCATTTAAAAGCTGTTAATGAGATAAGATAGTGAATAATACTGTCATTTCCCAACACAACTATCAAATGATTTGAAATTTAAACTCCTATGATTTGTCAAAACAACCCTACATCAATCTTTACACTTCAAACTTCCAACTCTTTTTTTTTTCATAATTATGAAATTATGAAATAAAAAAAAAACACATGTTCTTATGTTGTTGGTTACAAATTTAAGTCCTACAAATCATGAATTGTAATATAAAAGTTTAAACCTAACAAACTTTAATCTTCATCCTAATCTTTAAACTTCGAAACTTTGTTTTTTTCCTTAAATTCAAATTTGAAATTTTATATAGTTTTTATATCAATTAATTATCCTCTTTACTCCTCTATCCAAACTAACCTTCCAATCCTCTCAATATTTAATATTTTTATTTATATTATTATTAAATTAGAATTATAATATTATCCTAGCTATGTTGACCAGATCTTAATTCTAAGTATGAACTTTTCACAATTTCAAATCTACAAACGTACATGCGATAAAAAAAATTTATGGACTTAAGTATTATTTTTATAAGATAAACATGATAATTAAATTGTTTAAATCTCTCTTATCTATTTCTAATCTTAATCTTAATAATTATGATCTTTACAATTCTAACGTACAAACATAAATGTGATAAACGTAAAGATATCACGTGCGATAGTGTGAGACGCTATCTCGGTTTTCCCCCACTCGGAACTCTTCTCTTTGTTCCATAGCTTGCACGTACGCATAACATCCATCACTGAATTCCTTAGCTTGCATGGAGATGAATTATGGACAAGTGACACCTCATTTGGAAGAAAAGTGTGAGATTAACACCTCACTTTTTAAGCTTGGGTGTTTACAATAGTTTGCCCTAATAATTTCTTAAATAATGATTCAATCCAATATATTTAATTTACTTGCATTCTAATCCAATATTTTCTTAATATTTTTTTGTTCATTTGCAAATTGTTTGATGCCTTTGCTGAATCTATTTTAGCTACACTTTCTATAAGAATATAATAGACATGACCATCTTAAATTAGTAGACCTATGTACTAATAAAAGAAATTATGGACATTGCTCCCATAATACTAAACACTCCTAAAAGTGACAACAAAACATACATATATACATATATACTTATTTTTGTTATGGTGTTGCCTATTCTTCATTTCATGTTGTTTTAACACAAATTTTCTCATACTACATGGCCGTAATTCTTTGTTCTCCTGAAATTTGTCACAATATTATGATATTTCAATTGTAACAAGCACTCTTAACAGAAATTTGTCATCCTTTAAAAATGCATTAATATATATATAAAAAAAAAAAAGGTTTTGGTATAGGTTACTTGCTAAAAAAATAAAGGGATAGGTTAAATCATCACATAGAATGATTAACGTAGAAGAATTAAATAGCATAACAAACATGGATATCGACTTCTTTTAAGGTTTGATTTAAAATAGTTATATGATGATACAATTCCTCTACTATTTGATTTACTTTCAATTTTCACTTTTAGCCTTAAAGCTTAGGTAAAATATCATATGACATTGTAAAAAGGAATATATGAGCTGAACATTTGAGATTTGTAGGTTTTCTTTTATGCCCCCCCCCCCCCCCCCCCCCCCCCCCCCCCCCCCCCCAAAAAAAAAAAAAAAAACCCCAATTTTCCATAGTAATGTTGATAACTTTTTTAAGAAGGTTGGAAGACTAGGTTAATCCTGATTGGTTCTTCTCATCTCAATATTATAATCAATAACCCTATATTTTCCAGTAACTATTGGTACATATTCAATATAAATTAGTGAACTATTGGTAGTAGTTCCATATGGAATCATAATGCATTATACTTTCATGCTACATAATTTAACCTACTATGCAATGGTTCAAACATAATCGCATAACTAAAGATATAATCATAGTAATAAAAATCGGATGGGTTACTTTAGTATTTATGATTCCATATAGAACAATCCCTTAGTAATGTTGATAACTTTTTCAAGAAGGTTGGAGGACTAGGTTAATCCTGATTGGTTCTTCTCATCTCAATATTATAATCAATAATCCTATATTTTCCAGTAACTATTGGTACATATTCAATATAAATTAGTGAACTATTGGTAGTAGTTCTATAGGGAATCATAATACATTATACTTTCATGATACATAATTTAACCTACTATGCAAGGGTTCAAACATAATCACATAACTAAAGATATAATCATAGTAATAAAAATCGGATTGGTTACTTTAGTATTTAAGAATGAGAACATAACTCTTGCATTGTAGGTTGAAAAACAAAAGGAAGCTTTCTTTCAAGCAAGTTGGAAACCCAATAATGAGAACATTACTATACATGATTTGGGTTTTCCATTTATTCACTCTTAATTTATCTTCACCAACTTTCAAAATTTACCCTTTTGATTGGTTTTGATATCTTTTTTCTATTTTTTTTTAAATTTGACAAAATTGCATTTGGCAAATTAGTTCCATAAACTATTTCCGTTGAAACTTGTTTGGAAGCTGGTTTTGAAACTTGTTTTTGGAATTTTTTTTTTTTAGAAAACACCATAATTTTAGAAACCAATAAAAATGTATTTTTTGAGTTTTCATAATCATTTTCATTTGAAAATAAGTATGATATAAAAACGATGGCATTTCAATGGTCCCTTATTTATTTATTAGAATAAGAAAAACGGGATGTTCTCAAATTTTTTGTTTAGGAGAATACAAAAAGCGAAAATGAAACCGAAACCAGAATCAAAACCAAACAAGAAAACGATGGTGTTTGTGATGGTCTCCTTTTTTGTTTGTGAAATAAGAAAAATGAGATGTTTTCACTTTTTTATTTAGGGGTTTTATAATAAAAATATCAAAATATGTTGATTTTACCAATATAGTATCAAAATATAAAAATTTACCAATATAGTATCTAGCACAATATTGAGTTCTGATTGGACAACGTTGTCCTTCAAGCTCTCGACAAGGCTTTCCCATCTCCTTCTTAACAAGAATATAGAACAAATTTTTTTCTCTACAAAAAAAAAATTTCTATGTATTTTAGTTAGATATTAAGGGGACGATCCAACATTTGGTGAAAAGAGGGCCAAGAAACTAAGATCCCCTCATTCGAAAGAAGGAAAATCTTGTATTTATATTCCTCTTCATTCCCTCTTGCAAAGCAAGTATAATTTGCAGAAATCATGTTTTTACATGGATAAGTATTATATACATAAAATCTTACTTTTATTGGACAAAGTGTTCATAAAATTTGAAGACATTGTTCTTTCTCTTGAAAATCTACCAACATACTGAATTGCCCCTCAAATCTAGTTGCGTAGTTAAAAAAAAACTTCGATGGTTTACGTTGTTAGCCTACTACATTTTTTTGTGCTCTTGGTCTTATATGCTTGTATGTCCAAGAAAAAAAAAAGATATTGTGTGCTACTATCCGATATTTGAAAAGTTATTGTTTGGTAATAAATTTGTTTATCTGTAATATATGTCTTCTTTTTTATTTTTTGTCTTTTTTAATTATTATTATTTTATATGAGGTGCTTTGTCTTCACTCCCATTTCAAAGAGAAATGAATTTAATGAGAACAAGGAGCAAAACCATTGGAAGTAATAGATCAGCTCGTTGGTTTATCTTAAGTAACCGAACCTGTGGTAGCTATCAGGGATAAATTGGTCCACCAAAAGCTAAAATTGTTACATAATTTTGTATTGTTAATTTTCTATATTTTTATCTTAAGTTCGTAAAATTAGTATGTTGCACTAATTTTTAGGTAAAAACCCATTTTATTTATTTATGAGAACATGAAAAAACGAAAATGGAACTGAATCATAACTTAAAAAGGAGATTTGTAGTTTTAGGTACTTTTATAAGTTTAAGATAAACTTGTTAGGAATTTATACTAAAAGACATGTTTTATATAATAGCTTTAGTATTTCTTAATAAATTAGTTATTCCATTTTAATGAGAATTTATGAGCAATATTTATTGCATTATTTATTTAATGATTATGCATGTGTGTCTTTTATTCTATACAGTAGATAATTTAGTGAGTAAAGTATGGCTTACACACAAAAAATTAGATCATCGGTTCTTATAGAATATAAGCTTATAGTTTACAGTCTTAGATGGAACTGGACACACCATTAGTAGGACTGTAGCACACAATTTTAATAGACCTGTCTTGACTATAGGGAACGATATAGTTCTAATTACTCGTACTAGTACACTTTATGTGTATTGAACAGAACCGTGTTAAGGTAATTATTTTTATACTGATTATATAAAATAATTAATACATCATTATTATTATAAGTGTTTATACTTCTAATTCTAATATAATTATTAGACCCATGCATCTGGTGTTTATTGTTTTGATTAACAGAAGAGTGAGATTTTTTATGGGTCAATAAACTTAGTGAGTTGGGTGATAACATTACGTGTATAGTGAATATTAATTATGGATAGAATTCACATCCCAGGGTAGGGATTGATAATGCCCCTTTGAAGAAACATATAAGTTTTGATTATGTCAAACTTTGTAGTGATTTATGAATTCGACATATCAAATAAGTTAATTGGAAGGTCTCAAAGAATTAAGTAAGTTTATTAAATTTAATTGTCAGTTATTTAATTTAATTTAATAGATGGGTATCTGTAATCTTAACATGGAGAGATAAATAAATATTTAATAATATAGAACGCCAAATATAATTTCTAGTATGACAGGGAGTGCAATTATAATTCTTTAATGGTATAAATTATAAGTTACATAAATAGAAATCAATCTTGGTTGGATTATGATTGCACTCCAAAAGTGCAATTATAATATTTTAATTTGTATTTTGTTAGCCTTAGTTTAGGAGTTTATATGCCTATTTAGTTAGATTTTAATATTAACTAAGTTTATTTTGCTTTGTATAAGTTTGAGCTTAAATTGGATGATTTCGATCGCATTTCAGATGAAGGGAGAATGAGTTTGCTGTTAGAGTACAAGCTGTTGAAGCATGCAAAACTGAAACTTTGAAAAATTATATTTCTCAAACTAGAAGTGCTATCGGGGTCTATTATATATGCTTTTTATATAACTTTTTGAGATATTTCCAAATAGACCATTTGGATGGGAGTCCAAATAGCAATTAGACCGTTCGAACGGCAGTTCGAACAGTCAATCGTGCGAATGCCCATTTGAAGTGTTCGAACGATCATGCACACGCTCGTTGAAATGGTGCGAACGCTCGGCAAACCTTAGAGGCTGGTTTTTAGCGTTTGAATTAGGTTTGCAAGAAATTAGCTAGGCGTTTGAACGCCTAACTAATGATTCGCGCAGCTCTGTTATTTTTCATCCTGTTTAAGGCTTTTTTTGCCAAAATTTGCGGATCTCATCTTATTTTTAGAGTTTTTAGGGTTTGTAAGAGTAGTTTTAGAGAGAGAAACTCTAGATATCATTGTAATTCTTCAATTTTATTGTTGTGTAAGTAGTTTTAGAGAGAGAAACACTTGGTTTATGCTTTGTAATAGCTAAATTTCAATACACATTGCTTTGAATTTTTCAATTCCTTTTCAATTCCTTTAGTATTTTGCAATGATGATGAGTAGCTAAGTTATTTCTTGTATTCAATTGAGAAGATCACTCAAGATCCTCAAGTCTTCAATAGAGGTAAATAGATTTTCAAAGTTTAATCTCTAATTCATCCCATTCTTGTCAATTGAGACTTAAATTCTTAAAGAAATCAAGGTTCTTAACTAAGTTTGGTAACCTTAATGTACTATGATTGAATTGGTATTGGGTTTACACATATAGATTGTATGAATTTATGGATCTTCTATAGAAAACCAATTCTAAGGTCAATTGATAATGAATTCTCAAATTCTATAGTCAAAACCTTCCGAATCAAAGGTCCATTGTGAGATCTTTGATTTGAGCTATGAAACTTCATTGATTACTTGTAGAAATTGGGTGATTAGACTAATTGAATCCAAGAACTTCCCTTAATTATTTTCAAACTAATGTTAGTTGTTTTCAATAGTAGATTAAGATCTCAAATCTCAAAAAATAAGAAAATTTTGGTCTATTTTAGATACAATTTACCTAGTTGTTATTCAATTCAAGATAGTTTAGTGTTCTCAAAGTGTTAGTAGCCTATATTTGGCTTAATCATTGAGGAAATTGACTTCGTTACTCACCGAATTAATACTTCAATCGCCACACCCGTTCTTTTATGGGAGCTTAACATATAATATCTTAAGGAACGATTTAAGTTTTGACACCGTTGTCGGGGACCAAAGGCACAAGACGAACACTAATGAACTTTAGGTTGAAGAGTGATTAGTGGATTGGATCTCCGTCATATCTACTACAACAGAGTAATCTTTGGCTAAGGCCCTGGGTAACTTCATTCCAATGGCCATTCGGATGCCCGTTCGAACAATCAATTTAGATTGGTCTTGAAAAGTTATATGAAAAATGTATATTATGGACCCTGGTAACACTTCTGATTTGAGAGATATGACCTTTCAAAGTTTCAACTTTGCATGTTTTAGCAGCTTATACTCTGACAGCAAACTCATTCTCCCTTCATTTGAAATGCGCCCTAAATCATCCAATTTAAGCTCAAAACCTATACAAAGCAAAACAAACTTAGTTAATACTAAAATCTAACTAAAGAGGCATATAAACTCCTAAACTAAGGCTAACAAAACATAAATTAATATGTTGTAATTACACTTTTGGAGTGAAATCATACCCTCCTCCCCCAAGCTTGCTTTTTGCTAGTCCCTAGCAAAATATTACAAACGAAAGAGATAATCTCCACTTTCGTAGGAGTCACAGATGCGTTTAGCCTATGCACCAAGCCTTTAAACCCCTAGGTTACCCCTAGTGAATGCGTGGTGTCTCGTGAGGGTTTACAGTGATAATACCTATAAATATCTATTTGTGGCTTGCAATCAAAGATTCATGAAGACAAATAGAGCATGCATAATCTTGTTCAAGCTAATCCTCAATTCACTCTACCTCCTAATACAAGCAAAATTAAATCATAAAGCAATATAAGAGATGTTCAAGTGAGTGTGTAATGAAACAATACAATATAACTCAAGTGTTAACATACTCACACAATCACATCCTTTAAGCCTTGGTCTAAACTTTACTGGTCATACACTCGCAAGAAAGATGAATACACAAGATCCTCACAATGAAAAGCTCATCATAGGAGTAAATGCATAAAAGCACAAAATAGCAATCCAATTACAAAAATCGAAGGAATGAAAGTGCATCCGACTTAACATAGCTTCATAAAGAATATCCATAACTAAGCACCAATCAAAGTAATTAACAAAGAATAGTTTATACTCCAATGGATTCTCAAATCACATAAACACTTTGGATCAACTAGGACTTTCTAATGTTATAATTTGGCCAAGAGATATAAGGTAAGGAAAAGGGAAAGATAAAAAGCTCAAAATATGTGTGATCAAACCATGTAATAATTAACAAGAACACACTTTCAATTTTCAAATTTCATTAGATGTTGCTCTTTTCTTTTCTTCTCTTTTCTTCTTTCATTGCTTTTCTTTTCAAACATCTGACCTCTTTATTCTATTTTTTTTCTTCTTCTTGCTGCACTTCCTTTATTTTTAGTTCATTTGCTAAGTTTCACCATTTCCTTTTCACTTTACAAATAAACTTCTCACAACTGAAAGTACTTGTGTTTTTTTAGGAGAATATTTCAATAATGATTCACTTTAGCAAAGATCACGTCAAAACATGGTCAAAAATGGGTCCAAAGGCAATGAAAATTACAAGAAAATCGGTAGCTTAAAGAGTGAAATAATGGCCTAGAATCATATTCGAAGTACATAAAATAAGAGCTCAAAAGAGTATAAGTAGCAACATTTTCAATCAATATCTAACTTATGAATAAAAAAGGACCATAATGAAGCTATTGAAAGAATGAAAGATGTACAACTTAAGCTTGAGTAAATATATACACTCCGAAAAGCAAAAATAACTCTGAAGTTTACAAGATAAAATCTTCACTCATGTAAGAATGAGAATGCACAAGGTAGGAACACATGATGCTATATGACATGTTGTGCACAATAGAGTAATCCCCTCTACTTATGTGTTTATGATGCAATTTCACAATGTATTAAAATTAAAGAGTAAATCATCAATTAAACTCAAGTTACAATAAATGCACAACACTAAACATCATCTGATGTAAGGTTGCATTTCATAAATATAGCTATGGTTTTTAAAGAATAGTCCTTAACACATCCACCAAGAATAATAAAAGATCAATCATAAAGAACATGAGAGAATGTACTAAAGACATAAATCAAGATACTGAAACCATAAGATACTCAAACCTCTACTAAAGATCTCAAGTGATCAAAAGATAGCCATGAATGTAATACTTGACATTAATTAATTAGCTATATAGACAATAAGCTCAATTTTTTTTCCTTTTTCCAATAAAATACCAAAACAAAACAAAAACAAACAAAACAAAATTACTAGCATTACTTTTCAGATTAGGAATCCTTATTTGTGTTGGAAGTCCTAATCATACTAATCTTATGATCCATACTACAGCCTCTATATAGACACGCTCTAGGAGTAGCTAGGATTATGAATTTCATAATCTCATATATGTGTTCTTGTGAGAGATAGAAATCCTACCAGTTGTAAGCCCACTCTCTCTGGGGTAAGACGTGTACGAGAGATACAACAAAAGTCTTGAGGTTGCGTTCGAACAGTTAATTCGTTTTTGTTGTTGTTTGAGATTAAAGCAAAAGAATTTCAAAGATCATACATATTACTGTTCAGGATCAAACCAGAGTAATATCAAATGTATGATGCTAATCATGTAGAATATTTTATGCTAATTGG
The DNA here is from genome assembly GCA_033060915.1 of Euryodendron excelsum. Lineage (NCBI taxonomy): Eukaryota > Viridiplantae > Streptophyta > Magnoliopsida > Ericales > Pentaphylacaceae > Euryodendron > Euryodendron excelsum. The sequence continues at coordinate 15,483,295 of CM065396.1, forward strand.
ACCAAAATTTTTGATATTATATGTATGCGCTATAGTCAAGTGAAGAAAAATTTTACAGTCCCCAAGAAAATTTAAGTGCATAGCTTATGGTCACTGCTAGTGTAATTATACTCCAGTTAGGGCAATTGATCAGCACACTTGATCTCAATTTTAAGTGTTTTCCACATATAGACAATGACGTGACACATTTATAATTTTTTCTTGCCTAAATGAATCAACTAGAAGTAAATCGCATGACAAAAACAATGGGACACATCACATGTTAGGCTAATTTCCATAATAAAGTCTTTTAATAGTCTTTATTCTGGAACTGGGAGCAGTTTAAACTTAATTCCATAAACCGAGTTCAATGCTTTTCGAAAAAGCGTTTTTATTGAAAACGCTAATCCAAAAAACATTTTTAGCGTATTTATACCACCGTATAATGGTCAGGTGAAAACACTTTTTTAAATAGCGTTTTCAATAAAAAGTCTTTTTCGAAAAACATTTTATCTAAAAACGCTATTTAAAAAAGCGTTATTAGCCCTATATTCAATTGACACTCCCTTGCTTTATTTCATTTGCAGCGCTAGCTCACTCGATAAAACTTTCCAGAGCTCAAGGTTCTTCGAGTTTTTGTTGCATCTTTATTCTGTCGATTTTTATGGAGCTATGTTGTAGTTTAGACTCGTCATTTACGACTTCAGTATTCACAAGTTAATAAACACTCTCCTATCTTTCTCTTTCTGGTTTCATTGTTATGTATATATATATATCTATGTATAAGTAAGAATAATATATTCTTTTCTATATATGTATACTTAAGTGTGTGTATATATATATATTTGTAAATTAATGCAAAACATGACAGTAGTTGCCATTCTCTCTTTTTTTTTTTTTTTAGTTGGAACGAGTTTAATTATAGATTTTTGAAAATTTTGATGATGACAAGACACACTAAGCTATAGTTTTTTTTTATTCCCCCAAAATTTTAATGTTTCTTTGATAGAAAGTATTATTAACAGATCAATGTACTACTTGCAGGTTTTATTTTTAGTTTCTACTTTTCACTTTTCCCAATCTTAGTTTTAGATTGGCAACCCATGTTGACATTATGACTTCTGATTGGCGATTTGCTTCTTGTAGTGAAAATATGAGCGGAGTTTTAGTTTATTTAAGCTATCTCACCTTACTTGCATGAATTTTGTCATGTTCTTTAAATCAACGCTATTTAATTTATTTTTTCTTCTTCTTGTATTAAACAGTTAAATGTAGTGTTATTGTAATTATTTTTTTTAGGTGAAAAATTCAACATGTATTAAAAATAAAAATGTGTAGATAATTATTTAAATAAGATGTTAAATAATATATTAAAACTATGTAAATAATTTAAAAATAGTAAATAGTAAAAATTAAAAATATGTTAATTAAAAAATAGTAACAGAAAATAAAGAGAAAAGTAGTAAACAATTCAATTATTTAACAGAAAAATAAAATTAAACAATTCATAATTTTTTGTTTACAAAGTTAACAGAAAATTCTTTTAACAATTATTTAAACAATTCATAAATTATTTAAACAATTCATAAATTATTTAAACAATTCATACTTTAATTTAAAGAATATGATTTTAACAATTTGTAAAAAATAGTAAATAACTTAAAATTAATTTTGCAAGTTTAGAACATATATATAATTATTTAAAGAATATGTTAAAAATATGTAAATAATTGAAAAATAGTACAATTTCTTTACAAATTGAACATAAAAATATTAAAAAAATTATTTAAAGAATTCATAAATAAATTAAAAAATTCATAATTTATTTTAAAAATGATTTGAAAAATTTATAAAAAAAATAGTAAATAATTTCAAATTAGTTTTGCAAGGTTATAACATATATATAATTATTTAAAGAATATGTTAAAAATATGTAAATAATTGAAAAATAGTACAATTTCTTTACAAATTGAACATAAAATTAGTTTAACAAGTATTTAAAGAATTCATAAATAAATTAAACAATTCATAATTTATTTTAACAATGATTTGAAAATTTTGTAAAAAATAGTAAATAATTTCAAATTAGTTTTGCAAGTTTATAACATATATATAAAGTACTTATAGTCATTTCGTATTTATATCAAAATAAATTTACTATATTATATAAGTAAATAATATTTAGGATAAACTGTCAAATGTGTATTACAATTATTTAGTTGTAAAACAATTGGAGAGCACAAGAAGCTCAGAAAGTGCACCTTATACAAATTAATAGTATCACAACCAAGTGTAATCTTCTTTCTTTCGATAAGCATCTTTACATAAGTTTTAAAACATTTAATTTAATTAGTTTGTATATTTATAACATCTCTGTTAGTTGTGTTTGGTAGACAAAGTTAAATAATGACGACAATGGTTATGTTTTATTGGAGGGAAAAAATAATACAAGATCGTTAAGAAGGTGTATCCTACGATCTAGATGCTAGTGCGTGTTATGATGTTGAAATGGGAACCTCAGTTGCTATGTTACGTGACATGATTATGCAAATGATGGTTGAATATCGAGAACATGTGACTATAAAGTTCATATGTAGATACTCGCACTGATGAAATGGAGATGTCATAATATATAAGAAGTTGACAATCAATGACGACAGGACATTGTAAAATGTATTGAATATTCCTTCAAGATATCTTGACCACTAAT